>JAKOGI010002127.1:70000-120802 GCA_029747015.1 Carnegiea gigantea
ATGAGGTCGCTAGACTATTGATAATAGATGGAGCTGGACTATGGGTAGGAGATGGAACTGACAACTTTGGATTTAGGGATGTCATTATTTAGAAAATGGATAGAACCTCGCAGAGTATAGATGAGATACATCCATCATGCATGTCATTACACTATCCTTTATTATTTCCATACGATACTAATAGATGTAGTCCAGACACACTAAGAATAGATAACTCTAGTACCTCAAGATCAATAGCTACAATAAGGGAATTTTATGCAATACAAGATCGAGTAGGTGAATTTGCAGTTATTAAATGGAGCAGTTGGTTGGGCCAACAACTCAACGTAGATGCATGGACAGCCATTGAGTAATATAGGCTTACTTGGTATCAAAACCATCAAGACTGCATACAGACATAATTGGATGGCGGCATTCAAGATGCAATTAACACAGGATATGTTAACGCAGAATTAATAGGGTAGAGATATATTATATCATCTTCTTTCACTTGAGGCCCACGTTATATGATACAAACTATCAGAATGCAATTGTAATTTGTCATATAATGTGGCTCCTGATTTCTTTGTCACATTCACATGTAATTCAAAGTGCCCTGAAATCACTAATGAGCTATTATTTGATGAACGATCAGAGGATAGGCCATATCAAATAACTCGAGTTTTCAAGATTAAAGTACGACAATTACTTGATGATTTTAAGATGAAAAAAAAAAAATCTTTGGAACAGGCATTGTTGGTGAGTTCTTAACATTGTCATACACAATATTTTTACTCAATTTATAATCAATTCACTAATTATAACCACTGTATCTTTTATAGAAGTATATGTTGTTGAATTCCAAAAGCGTGGCCTTCCCCATGCTTATATTCTCTTAAATGTAACGATGGGAGATAAGCCTGCCTACCTAGAAGATGTAGATGGACTAATAAGTGTTGAAATTCCTGAACACACTACAGACTCTATAGCATATGATACCCTCATAAGATTTATGATACATACATCATGTGTATCATGCTTGATTGACGAAAAATACTCAAAATGTTATCCAAAAGATTTGCAATCAAATAACATTTGATGAGCATGGTTTCACTCAATACCAAAGGCAGTGCAGCCCCCATCAAGTGGTCATGAATGGTCGAGAAATTGATAATCAATGGGTGGTCTCATACAACAAAGACCTATGCATAAAAGATGTCGCTCACATCAATGTCAAGTGTGTTGTTGCCCGTAGCATGGTGAACTACCTATCTAAGTATGCACATAGGGTCATGATCATGCTACTATTGTCGTTGAATGCAATACAGCACATCATGACAATAAGCAAACTCGATAAGATAAGGAAAGGAATGAAATCCAAGAATATTTGGATTATCGCTACATATCTGCAGTTGAGTCATGTTAGTGGATTCTTGAGTTCAGCTTACAACATCAATATCCTTCTGCACAAAAATTTCAATACCACTTGCCTAGAGAACAATTAGTCGTGTCTAATAACGGAGAGGATCTCTTCAGCATTGCAAATGAACCAGAAGCACAGAAAGTAATGTTGACAGTGTGGTTTCAAGCAAATAAGGAGTACCCAAAAGCTCAACAATCCACATATCTCAACTTCTCCACACAATGGGTATGGAATCATTCATCTAAAAGATGGATAGTTCGTCAAAAAGGTTCTTCAATTAGAGGACTTCCCTTCACACATCCAAATTGTGGAGAACGATATTATTTAAGATTGCTTCTTGTAGGGGTCCATGGAGCAACGTGCTTTAAAGATATTCATACAGTACATGGTGTCTTACACCCTACATTTAAGTCGGTATGCATGGCATTAGGATTGCTCGATGATGATGGCGAATGGCATGCTGCCTTGAATAATGCATCAACCTGGGTTTTAGGTATTCAACTTCAAAATATGTTTTGCCCCATGTTGATGTTCTCTTAGGTTGCTGACCTAGTTAAGTTATGGGATGCAAAATAGGTCCATCTAATAGACGACCTTTTCCATGCCATACAATGGCAAATAGGAAACCTAGATATGGATGTATCATCCACCTAGTTACAGAATCTTAGACTACTTAAGATAGAACGTCTCTTGAATAGAAATGAAGATTGCTACAAAATTTCCCCCTAGTGTCGCTCTCTTCTATCCTGGCTGCACTTCATGCAATAAATCAACTTATTGTAGATGAACTTGATTATGGTACACATCTAGAAACACCAAGACTTGAAAGCTTAATAAGAGGGTTGAACTCATATCAGTATCATGTGTTCAAATCAGTATTCGAGACTCATAATAGAGGCGGAGGAGGGTTGTTTTTCATATATGCTAGTGGTGGTACAAGAAAGACTTATCAATGAAATACCTTAATCTCTAAATTCCAATCAAAAAAGCATATTGTCCTTGTTGTAGCATTGTCAGCAATGGCTTCTTTATTGCTACCCAGAGGGAAGCAACACACTCAGTGTCCATCCATGAAACAACAGTGATTGTCTGGGATGAGGCAGCAATGATGAATTGTTTAGCATTTGAAGCAGTTTACGTCACCTCAATTGATATATGTGATAATCAAATGATTTAGAGGGAAACTGGTCCTTCTCGAGGGGGATTTTAGGAAAATACTTCTCATGATTACACATAGAAGTTGCAAATCTATCGTTACTGCTATACTCCATCGAGCATTATTTTCGAATGAATGCAGTATTATACACTTGCCTATACACATAAGGCTGTAACGAATAGATGAATCCAACGTAACTATTCGAATAGTAGAGTAATTTGCTCGATGGATATTACAAGTTGGGGAAGGTCAAGTGCAAGAAATTTTTATTTCTACTGAGGGAGAGCCAAATTAGATTAAGATACAAGGATTTTCTCATACAGGATTATGGGGATGTTCTGCACAATTTGATCACATCTATTTATCCTGATTTTGACACTAAATATGAAGATTGGTCATATCTTCGTAAACGGGGGATTCTTGTACTAACAAATGATGATGTTGATGAAATAAATAAAATCATGTTACCTATCCTCCCTGGAGATGTTAAAAGCTATATGAGTTGTGATACCCTTTCTAACTCTATTAATTGTGGTCCTTTCAGTGACATGAAACCTCCTGAATTGTTACACTCATTAAAGATTTCAGGGTTGCCAAATTATTATCTAGATGTTAAAACTGGTGCATCTATTATATTATTAAGAAATTTGAATCAATCAATAGGGTTGTGCGATGGTAGTTGATTGATTCTCGGTAAAATGGAGGATAGAGTGGTCGAGGCCAAATAATATCTGGGTCAAAAGTTAGAGAAAATGTCCTAATACCCAGAATTGATTTAACCCTAGAACAATCTTTCATATGTACAACTTAGAAGAAGAAAATTCCCTCTAAAACTAGCATTTGCAATGACGATCAACAAAAATTAGGGGCAAACATTGAATAGAGTTGACATATACCTTCCAAGGCACGTGTTTAGTCATGGCCAACTTTATACTACACTATCACATGTTTTATCTCCTTCAGGATCAACAGTACTATTTTGTAATAAGAAAGGTGTTCCAGTAGGTGTTATAAAAAAATGTGGTGTATAGGGATGTATTGGACCATTTGTAGATTATTGTATCATATAGTTTATTTGTTTCACCTCTTGTATGTATTAATATGTTTGTCTTATATCTACCATTCAACAGTAATAATCTCATCCTCATAATAGTCAACTTCAAGTGTTTTTCAATATCAACTAATAAAAGTCAAGGTCAAACATTGTAATATATAGGAGTTTATCTTTCTAAGCATGTGTTCTGCCATGGTCAACTATATGTCACAATCTTGCATCACCTCTCCTTCAAGACAAGTTCTTAATTTCCATCAAAATGGACGTGCTTCACAATATGACTAAAAATATTGTCTACTAGGAAATTTTTAATGACATGTTAGATGCTTGGTTAGTCCATTTCTAATCATATAATAATGGTGTTATTACATTAATATTCTTTCCATCACAATTAGGGTGTGTTCACTACATTATCATCATACTAATCTATTTCCTTTTATTTGTTTATGATTACAGATATGTCACATTTAGTACATACTTCTACACTTGGATGCACCATCGACCTTTACAATAGATCTGTGACACTAATTGTTTGACTCATGCGATTGATGACTATTCATGTATATGAGCAATGCACATTGTAGAAAGTTATATGCATGGACTATCAAGTATTGGATTATTGAAATTGCTAAAAAATTTTCCTAACATGCACATGTATATTGCTTATCAATGCACTTGATTGTTTTATAATGTGATGAGATATTCGATAACATAGAAGGCGATTTTGATATATTCGATGGAAATCTATACTCAATGCTGGCAAAGTTTATCACATCTCCGAGCTCTCAGTTGATGCTACGATAAATGGCGAATGGAAGGTGGTCAACAATAATTTTAACTTGGTTTTTATACTACCAAGAACGAGACTTCTTGGTGCCGTTGATGATTGTCGTGATATTCCCTACCAACACCTACCATGTTTTGTGTCGTTCATTGATATCCTGTGATGTCTACGAACATGTGATAATATTATAGATATATATAATTTATACAGTAAAGTTTTCTAACTATATTTCTACATGTATTTCTTCTCAAGTATCTATAATATCTTCATTTTCTTTTCTCGTATAAACATCATTGGCATGGTAGTTGCTATATCCCCTTTAGAAAGGGCAAGAAATAGGGGCACTACAAGGTGGGAATTATTGCTTTGTGATATGCAGTATGTATTTTCATTAGTTAATATTTTTTCTTATTTATTAACACATTTTAATTATATAAATATTAGTGCCTATAATTCATACGTGTAGGGTGCACCCGTTGAGACTGACTTTACGCGGAGATTTTGCAGAAGTTGAGGGCACCCTTCTACAACAACATTTGATTACTGAAAATATACTTCTTACTTCCAAAGTACACATTAGAGATTATCAAAGTACCCTTACATCTAATTGATATACTTTCATTTATAAAATTATTTAATTTTTATCATTATGATGGTATACTCTAGTAATATGTTTTCTCCCCTACAAATATACTTTTACGAATATTGGTTTCTAGTTTACCAGTTAGTAAATTGCTTATTAACCCAAATATTCAAGTAATAGAAGACTTTGAAGGATGGTGTATACAACATATAACATTAGTTTCAATTTTCATTTTCCATGCAAATTATATGCACTTCAACTCACACATGTTACTTTCCCAATATGTATTAGGTACACTAACATAAAAGGTGTGATGGAGCATTTTAATCTCATGCATAAGAGAACATTATGTATGTACTATTTGGAGAAGTTGTTCACTGCTCAAATGATTAAATTGGATGAATATGCAGCTACGCCAAATGTAAACTAGAAATTTATTTCACAAATGTAACTTCATGCTTACATATATTCAATCATCAACACATAATCTTCAAAGTTTACTATATCCAGGTGAGATATATCCAGCTTTTTGCATATGTTGTTAAAATCCACTTGCTGCTTTATCATGCTTTTACTAATTACCAAAAAACAAAAAAAAAAAAACAAAGTGTCTACACTTACGTATTAGCTCTAAATGTACCATACTACACATGCCCACCTCCAAATTTGACTCGTAATAAGTTTGCATACTTGATTGTCCATTGTCGTGTACTTTGTTACACTTTTCCAATTTGCATGTTTGCATTATTGTAACCATCCTTTTTTATTCAAAATTATAGGTACGTCTTCAGAGTTCTCTTACAAGATAATACTCTTACAAGATAATGCAAGTTGTAGAGAGTTCACTGTTCTTTATAAGGATGCTCGAATTCTTTACATACAACGACTATCTAGTTAGATGTATATGCAATATAGGTATTGTAATTTTCAATGCTTATCTTGTTTTATACAATTTATTGTTTTATTATTGACTATCACATGTTAATATTTTTCATAACCATATGATCATCTATTGCTTTATGCGATTATAGATGATTACATAGGTACACCATGGATATTTATTATGGAGCCTCCACGCCACCATGAAGTAGAAGTTCTTATCACTCTTATTACATCAGTCAATTGGGAGAAAAAGGTTTATTACTTATGAAATACTAATGTTAGGTACACCAAGTAGACAATGTATAAATATAAACTTCAATTCTGTCATTGTTAATCAAATTATTACTAAATCTTTATTTTCTTCGTAGATACAAGAAGATTAGGTGGATTCTTCATCATTAGCATCATAGATTGACTTATTATCATGCCATTTAACGTGATTTTTATCGTATTCACTATCTACTGTCTCAATCATGCTTATATAGACCTTTTTTACAATCATATGGCTTTTAATTGCTAATCCCAATGGTTATGAATGAAGTTTCTATATACTTAGATTTTTCATTGAGTTATTCTATCATCTTTTCTAAATTACAATATTAATTATGTCTGTAATGAATATCCATTTATTATTTTCATAATATATCTACAAAATATCTATTTGAACACTCATCGTGCAAAGAACGGGTCCACACTAGTGAGTAATAACAAAAAATAATAAGCAATTTACTCCTGGGTGTTGCCTATTGCTCAAAGTGTGTTTCTTATTTGGAGGTTTTCCCTAAATTCTTTCTCCTCATGTTAGTAAATTTCCCAACCCGCCCCCCAAGTAACCTCTTCCTACTCTACCCTCCTTCATTCTCTCTCACCTTTTAAGCTTTTCTCCCCCCACCCTCTAGCCATGATGCGCAAAATTATTCGATACAACCGGATGGACGGAGCCTACTGACTACTGTCCACCCGACCTGCCTTCATTTAATAAAATGTGCAAGGCCTTCATTTAATTAAATGTGCAAGGACCTTCAATAAGTGAGTGTTTCCTAAGTGGTGAGGCGCTGCTAGGTGAAGTCTAGCATCATGAGTTTGAAGCTTGTGGTACACAAAACTTCTTTTTGTTTCCTTTGTCTCTTGTTTTCCTATTGAAAAAGAGAAATCATTTAGGCTAATTAATTAATTTATTTGGGTGTCATTTACTTAGATTTTTTAATTTATTTATTTTCTTCAACTAAGTTTGGTTGTTTGCCTTACTTGCAATTTTCTTAATTAAGATTAATTTAAATTTTTAACTTCATTTATCTTAGTTTATGTGTGTGTATGTATACATATACGTTTATGCATGCATATATATGTATATGTACACATATTTAAGCGTGTGTGTATGTATGTATGTTATTTTTGTAGTAGTAGTAGTAGTAGTAGTAGTAGTAGTAGTAGTAGTAGTAGTAGTAGTAGTAATAGTAGTAGTAGTAGTAGTAGTAGTAGTAATAATAATAATAATAATAATAATAATAATAATAATAATAATAATAATAATAATAATACATATTGTGATAATAGTACATTAGAAGATGAATATTAGATATTGCTCACTGAACGTATACTATAATCCACCAAAAGTTATGGTGCAACTCACTAAGAAGATATCATATCTCAAAATATGAAGAAGGATGTACATATGCTCATTAGTAATTAAGTATTATATTATTTTCTTAGTCATTTTTGGCCATAAATTATTAGTATTACTCATTAAATCATATTGATCATAAATTTTTTTCTCACCAAAACACTGAATAAAAGCTCACCAAAACACTGAATAAAAGCTCACCAAAAGTCATAGTATTATATTGTTTGCTCCCTCATTTTTCAGTGCAAATATTTAGTATTGCTCAATAAATCATATTGATCATCAAATATATTTCATAGCTCACTAAATATTTATCACAACTCACTAAATAAATGGCATGTCTCACTAAAAAAAATAGAGCATATCACTCGCGATCAATTTTCTAAAGTTTTCCTTACCAAATATACATTATAGCTCATCAAACCATTATATAAAAAACTCTCCAAAAAGCATAGTGTTATATTGTTTGTTGACTCATTTTTGAGTATAAATAGTTAGTCTTGCTCAATAATCATATTGATCATCAAACATATTTCATACCTCACTAAATATTTATTGTAGTTCACTAAATAAATAGCATGGCTCACTAAAAAATAGTAAAAATCACTAGTAAATTTTTTCAAGTTTGTGCGTACTAAATATGCATTGTAGGTCACCCAAAATTTTATATAAAAGCTCACCAAAAAGGCATAGGATTATATTGTTTGCTCACTTATTTTTTTAGTATAAATAGTTAGTATTGCTCAATAAATCACATTGATGATCACATATATTCTATAGCTCATTGAGCATTTATTGTAACTCACTAAAAAAAGGTACAGATCACTGACAAATAATCTTTTCAAGTTTTTGCTCACTAAATGTGTATAATAGGTCACCATTCTTAAATTTGAGTTCAGCGAAAAATATTATATAACAGTTCAGAAGATTAAATAATATATATCTTACTAAACATCGTCCACAGCTCACCAAAATATATAACACATCTCACTAAACATGTGTATGAGCTCACTAAAAATGTGCATGTGGTTCCTAAGGAAGGGAAACAAAAATAAAAAAAGTAAAATGAAAATGTAATTATCTCAACCAAAAAAAAAGGAAAGTGGTTGACGGTCAAAAAAATTCAAAAAAAAACTTTTTAAATATGAAAAGAGAAGGGAAAATAAAAAAGAGGGATGAAAATAGAAATTTACTTATCTCACAAAAAGGGAAAGTAATGATCTCAAAAAAAAAAAAGAAAAGAAAGCAATTAGGGAACAAAAGAAAAAAAATGAAAATCAAAAACAAATGCTTCACTTGCTCACTCAAAGAATTGAACCTAGGACCATCAACACAATAAGCATCCAACTTGTCAATAAGACACATGCCTCCTTATAATAATATGAATTGTAATATGTATGAGCTCCCTAAAAATGTGTATGTAGTTCCTAAGGAAGGAAAATAAAAATAAAAAAGTAAAATAAAAAAGTAATTATCTCAAAGAAAAAGGGAAGTTGATATTCAAAAAAATTCAAGAAAAAACTTTTTAAATATGAAAAGAGACAGCAAATAAAAAAGAGGGATAAAAATAGAAATTTACTTATCTCGCAAAAAAAAAAAGGCAGAGTAATTATCTCACAAAAAAAAAGAAAAGAAAGTAATTAGTGGACAAAAGAAAAAAAAATGAAAAACGAAAGCAAATATTTCACTTGCTCACACCCCAATTAAACCTAGGACCATTAACACAACAAGCATCCACCTTGCCAATAAGAGACATGTCTCCTTATGATTTGTTAATGAAACCACTGTATCTTATTCTGTATGTTTCAACAGCATAGGTGTACAATTGCTTTTGTACACTCGGTTGTTTGATATAACAACTAGCCATGGTCGCACAAAACCGTCAACCCATTTTCTCCCCCACATAAATCCATCCATTTCCATTCTACTCCCATTTTTTTCTTCTGTTTATTTAATTTTTTGAAAGTTTTAGATCTTGTTTTTAGCATATACAAATTATTTTATCTTATTTTTTATTTTTTATTTTAAGGTGAATGATTGATAATGTGAGAAGAACATAATATGTCAGAAAGTGGGTCGTGTATATCAAAAGATCAAAGTTGACTCATCAAGTCTTTCCCGAAATAATAACTTATGAAAAGATTTAGTTTCAGGATGATTTATTTTATAGAAAGGGGTGAGGGGAAAAAAAAAAGGGAAACTACTAATCCTGCCTGGAAGAGGAGGCTTAATAGCCTTGGAGGAGAAGATACTTGACTAACCCCTGATATTACTTGCATGTAGAAAACAGGTCTGGGGGCTTGCTTGAATACAACAATATCAACCGCTCATTTCCCTCCTTTAATCTTCAGTCACGTATAATCAATGATTATCATCATCATCTTGCCTTTATACGATCATCACACCTTCGTCATCACTAATGACATCATCATCCTTTGTCCTACCAGCATTATCGCACCTTTTTGCGTCACCATTCGCCAATATCATCATCATTGTCTATTCAACTCAATCCTAAAGAGTACAAAACAGTTCCAAATTTGTTCGTTTAGCTTTATATATGATATTGAACAGGACATTTTTAAATACATTGTGAGTGAGTAGTTTACTTACTTAGTATAGTCTATTTAAAAGCATGCCAGATTAATTATTTTGAAACTAGATTTGTGCTTTATTGTCTTATTGATCGATTCATGATTCTATAATGTTTTCTGATTATTGTTCATGATATTTATGTTGGATCAATTAGAATGCTTTCTAATTATTTAATATATTCATATGAAAGTTTAAAAGACATAAGCGCGTAAAAGTTACAGTCTTTCAGGCATAACTATCATTCTAATTAATCATGAATGATTCACACCTACATCTTTTAATTAGAAAATTGTTATGGATCTTTATTAAATCAAAGTGTAGGCAAGTTTGTTACAAGGTGCCACATGAGATTTTACTTGATGTTTAATGTCTAGTTTGACTAAATGCTTGTGCTGGTGTTAGGGTTATCAAAACTAGTATCATTTATATTACAGCTCGACCTATCTAAACTAAAAACTAAGGAAATATAGCAAATACCTATTGAAAGTTGCCTTTTGCAATCTACCTTATGAATCAATAGACCTGAAAAATGGGTCATTCGGTTCGCGTACGGGTCAGATTAAGTTTGGGCTGAGTTATGTTTTGGGTTAAGTGACATTTCTGGTCAGTTCAGTTTGGGTCGGGTAAATTTGGGCTCGGGTCGACTTTGGGTCAATTAATTTTTGATCCAATATGCTTATCATGCAAAAATAAGTAACTTTCTTGAAACTCTCATGCAGAGCATGGTTCGGTTCGAGTTAATTCGGGTTTCAGGTCCAGTTTCGTGTGAGTCTATTTTGATTGTCAGGTCGGGTACGGGTCTGGCTAGTTCAGTACGGGTTTCGTGTTAGTTTTGTTAGGTTTATGAATAAATCAATTTGTTTGTTAATGATAAGTAATAATTTGCATGCTGGATATAGATTATGCCAAGTGCTTTCCATTATCGTACTAAATTTGATAATTATTTGTTTGATTTTTGGTTTATTTCATTAGTTTGTCAAATTTATTTTTTAAGTTTCAATCTTTACAATTAAATTTTATTTCTCACCCTAAAGAATGGTCTTTTTGGTGTGTCTAGGTAATATTATATCAGTTAAATTTTTAGTTTTAGATTGGTTTGATTTTTAGGTTAGTTTTGTAATTTTTAGCGATTTCTTAAAATTAATGTGAAGATTTTTTAGTTCTTTCCATTAAACTTGAGTTTTGAGTCATTTTAGGATTTAGTTCGAGTCTTAATATGTAGTGGTTAATTTTTAGAATTCATTTGATAATTTTTCAAAATTTATTTCTGGAATTGGTTCAAGTATAGTAATATAGGTCCATGTTTTGTTAAATTCAAAAACTAAGTCTTTTAACTTCTATTTTGATTTTTGTTGGTTGCTTTGAGTGTAGAAATAAGGTTTTATCTTGTGATCACTTTTAGTATTAATTTTCGTATTTATCTTGTAGCAGTTCATCATTTATTCATTATTGTTGGAAATATTTGAATATATTTCTTTTTGAATTAATTTAAATATATCTATATTTTTAGTTTAGGTAATTTTTTGTAATTTTATATATTAGTTTTTTGATATATTATTTTTGATTTTTATTTCTATTTTTATTTCTTTGTCACTTTATATTTTAAATTTTTTATAATGTTTAGGTTAGGTATTTACTATTTATAGAATGTGGTATTGAGTAATTTGAAGTATTAGTGAATAAGTTTTCATATTTTTTTCTAAATCAGGTTGGTTTGTTTTAGTAATTAAAAGAAAAGGTAAAAAAATTACAGTAGTAAATTTAATCTGATTTAAACTTGCATATTATCATAATCTTTCCTCATGGGATCGACCCTTACTTACATGTACTATAAGTCTTATTCGTAAATCAAAATAGTGGTTTAATTCATACCTCTATGACAAGCATTACAAATTTTAGCGTCATTGCTAGAGAAAAAAATTAATAGTTTTTATCTATTTAGTTTTACTTCTTTTATTATTTTGTTCTAACTTTAGTGTTACATTTTTGGTAGACCTATTTAACTTATTCAATTAAGAAATGGTCGCATGATCAAAGAAAAAAGGAGCATACACCTACGGAGTTCGAAAGGAAATTAAGTAATTTTGAATATACAAGTTTTGAATTGGTAAGTTTTGAAAATATTAGAGTTGAAATGGCTACTTTACATGAACTTGCTGCACCAAACTTGGAAACACAACATTTATCTATTATTTATCATGCATTAGACTGACCACTTAAACTGGGTTATAGGTTTCGCGGTCTACCAAATGAGAACTCATATCATCATATTAATAAGTTCATTATTACATGTTCGACTGTGTAACATGAGCGAATTACTCAATATCAAATTAGATTGACGTTCTTTCCCTTATAACTTCAGGATAAGGTTAAAGATTGTTTATATTACTTACCCCCTGCAACATTCACTACATGGCCCAATGTTGTAATGCATTTTTAGAAAAGTTTTTTCATGCATTTAGGATTTAGTCCATTAGAAAAGAAATATTTAGCATTAGACAAATGATTGGGTAAATTTTCATGCGTACTAGGAACATTTTAATAAATTATGTGATAGTTGTCTCTAGTATCAAATCTTTCAATAATTATTGATTTAGTGTTTTTATAAAGGTTCCTAGCATATAAACAGAAATATGCTAGATGCCGCTAGTGGAGGGGGCTTTGGTTAATAAGATTACAGCTTAGGCTAGAGAACTATATAATAATATGGCATAAAATACGCAACAATTTGGAACTAGGGATACCAATTTAAGAAGGTCAACAAAATCAGTTTTGGCTCATTTGTTGAGACCGAAGTTTTCCAAATCATTACTATGCTGACAAACTTGTCCTTGGAAGAATTCAGAAAGCAATATTTTGCGGTATTTGCTGTTTAGATGGGGACATACTGATGCATCTCCTACCGTAGGGGCATGTGACAAACCCATCTATTGGGACCTACAAGGGGGCATATGAACTTTTTTTTTCCCTACCAAGGTCAAAGGAAGTATGATCCATTTTCAAATACTTACAATGAAGAGCAGAGAGATCACCCCAACCTTAGATATGGACCTAGAAATAATCCTCCAGGATTTGACTAACCAACAAATCAGCCTTCTGCTCAGGATAGAATGAATTTTCTTTTAAAGTAGATCATTAATAAAATGGATGACTAGAAAAAGGAAACTGACACTAGGTTCCATAACATAGAGATGACCTTTAAGCAGGTTCAATGGAGACAGACTAAAATTAATACCTTAGTTAGCAGCCTACAAAGCTCAAATGCAACGTCGAATATGATCTCAACTTACCAAAATCCTAAGAAAAATCTAACTGCCATGACACTAGGAATGGGAACGAGTTAAAGGAACCTGGGAAGAGCAAAGAAGTTAAGCTAGAAGGTGAGGTCAGAAATAAAGATACCACCCAGAAAATAGGTGAAAATAAAAAAGAACTTTACAAACCAACACCACCTTTTCCTAATAGACTGATAGCCATAACTCCTAAGTTATACAAGGCACATCAAGAAATATTAGAAACATTTAGAAAGGTAAAGATCAACATTCATCTCCTAGATGTCACTAAGCAAGTATCTCATGATGCTAAGTTCCTTAAAGAACTATCTACTGCAACATGAAAGTTAAAAGGGGAAGAAAAGGTAAGTGCAGGAGAAAATATGCCTATTGTTTTCCACAAGAAGCTTTTCCCTAAGTGCAAGGGCCTTGGTGTGTTCTTTATACTTTGTAAAATTAGAAACCTTTACTTTGATAAAGCCATGCTTGATTTAGATGTTTCCATTAATATTATGCGTAGGTATGTTTATGATTAACTAAATTTAGGAGAGTTGAAGAAAACTTGTATAATCATTCTGCTGGTTCATAGGAGTAATGCGTTTCTAAATAGAGTCTTAGAGGATGTCTTAATCTAAGTTAATAAGCTTGTTTTTCTTACTAATGTTTTTGTATTGGACATAGGTGATATATAGCATGACATTCTTGTACTGCTTGCTAGACCATTTCTCAAAACAAATAGGATAAAAACAGATGTGCATGGGGGAACCCCAACAATGAAATTTGATGGTGATGTTATGAAATTCAATATCTTTAGATTTCCTGCAAATGTTAACTATGTTTGTGCACTTGATGTGACTAATGCGTTGTCTCAATATGTTTGATAGTGTTCCCTGTCATGTTAATAATGATGTAGTAGATGTTATAAGGTCTTTGTTGCAATTACAAGTAATTAACATACCTAAGAATTTTGAATTACCTGAAAATCACTAAAGTTGTTATCCTCTCAAATTTCACACTCTAAAGTAGAATTAATACCATTGCCTGAAAATATTAAGTATACTTATTTAAGGACAATCAGACTTTGCCTATCATAATCTCCAATGCACTTGCACTTGAACAGGAAAATAAAATAGTTACGATGCTTAGAGGACATAATAAAGCATTAGGGTGGACTTTAGTGGACCTGAAAGGAGACTGAACCCACCTATAATAGAGGTAGTACAAAAAGAAATCCTGGAGTGATTAGATGCTGGAGTGATATATCCCATAGTGGATTCTGAGTGGGTTAGTCCCATCCATGTGATTTCTAAAAAGGGAGGGAGAGCAGTAGCTCATAGAAAGAAGGTGAATTAGTACCTACCTAAGTTCAAAGTGGCTGGGGAGTGTGCATTGACTATAAAAAACTAAACAAGGCTTTTGCCCTTCATAGACCATCTGCTAGAGGGACTAGTTGAGAGGTCATATTACTGCTTTATAGATGGATATTCAAGATATAGTCAGGTCCCAATAGCTCCTGAGGATCATAAAGAGACCACCTTCATATGTCTTTTTGGCACCTATATTTTTAGGAGGATGTCTTTTATTATATGTAATGCCCTTGTTATATTTCAAAGATGTATGATTAGCATTTTTCTTATTTTATCACCAAAACTATGGAAGTTTTCATGGATGATACTATTGTACATGGTGATTCATTTAATTAGTGCTGGCATCATCTTAGTTTAGTGCTTAAGCACTGTTTTATACTTAATTTAGGAAACTATGATTTCATGGTGGAGCATGGGTTAGTGCTAGGTCATGTAGTATCATCTAAGGGATTAAAGGTTGGCAATGCCAAGGTATACATCATTCAATCTTTACCCTGTCCTTAGTGTGTCAAGAATGTGAGGACTTTTTTATTTTATATTGGATTCTATGGAATATTTATCGAGGACTTTTTAAATATTTGCTCCCTTTTATATCTTGTAAAAAATTCTCCATTTGATTTTAATGAGGACCATAGGAGATCTTTTGACTAGTTGAAACTGAAATTAACCGTCATTCCTATAGCACAACTCCCTAACTGGGCTTATCTTTTGAACTGATGCGTGATGCCAGTGATAAGGCATTAAGGCAATCTTAGGTCAAAGAGTAGAGAAGGTACCTCATGTGATTTATTATAGTTCCCATAATGTTAAACCCTGTGCAGTATAGCTGCACTACTACAACAAAAGAGATGTTTGTTGTTGTTTTTGCTCTTGAAAATTGTTGTCCTTATCTATAGGTGTTAAAATTACTATTATACTAATCATTCGGGTATTAAATATCTATTGGGTAAGAGAGACCTGAAACCTAGGCTAATTAAATGGATCTTACTGTTTCAAGGATTCCAATTAAAAATGAAAGACAAGCAAGGAGCCAAAAACTTAGTAGTTGACTATTTTAATTGGCCAGAAAATAGAAATAGTAGTAGTCTATTTAGTGACTACTTTCCTTATGGGACTTTATATGTTGTTATTGATAGGTTACCTTGGTATGCTGATAGAGTAAACTACTTAGTCACCAAAACCTTTCACAAGGACTTGCCTAGAGGCCAAAATGAGAAGATAAGATCTCAACCTAAGTATTAGTTTTGAATGAGTCATACTTAGGAAATTTTATGGAGATTATATCATAAGGAACGGTGTAGATGACAATGAATTTCATTCGTTCTTCACTTTCTATGATCCTTCATAAAATAAGGAACATTTTGGAGTTAAAAGACTAGGACATAAAGTACAACAATGTGAAATTTATTGGCCTACTATTTTTATAGATGTTGAATTTTGCAAATGATGTGAAGCATGCCAAAGGGCTGGTAATTCATCTAGAAGGAGTCAAATGCCTTTGCATAATTTGTGTGTTTGTGAAACTTTTTATGTTTGGGATGCCAATTTCATGGCACCTTCTCCCCCTTATTCTAGGTATAGTTGTATTCTATACTTTTGTATGCATCTAAATGGGTTAGAGCTGTGACTGCCAGAGACTGTGATGCTAAAACTATTGTAAAGTATGTTAAATCTCATATTCTCCATAGATATTGAGATGTAGAGTAATCATTAGCATCAGGGAAACACATTTTTGTAACAAAACCCTGGGCACCTAGTTTGCCAAATACCATGTAACTCATAAGGTTTCTAATGTCATCCCTAAATACATAGCCAAGATGAAATTTCAAATAGAGAGATCAAGGGTATTTTAGAAATTGTTGTTAGGTTGGACATAATAGACTAGAGTCTTAGGTTAGATGAAGCTCTTTGGACCTATAGGACATGCAAGACCCCTATAGGTATGTTACCTTACAGGTTAGTCATTGACAAATCATGTCATCTCCCCGTGGAGTTAGAGCATAAATCATTAGGCTGTTAAGAAGTATAGTTTAGACTATGACTTCATAAGGAAGTAGTGTAAATTACAATTACAGGAATTCGAAGAGATTATCCGGAAGCCTATGATATTTGAGTGATCCATAAAGGTAAAGTCAAATCTTTTCATGATGCTAAGCTTAGTAAGAAAAAAATTCCATATTGGTGAAAAAGTATTACTATCCAATTCAAAATTGATACTCTTTTCCCGTAAACTAAACTCAAGATGGCTAGGACATTTGGAGGTAATAAAGACCTATCCACATGGTGCTATTGAGATTAGAAGTTTTTTCAAAACATTTTTTATGGTGAATGGTCACGTGTTAAAGCATTTCTATGAAGAGGGCCAAATCTGGTTAGTGGAGGACATCCTATTAGAGGATCCATGAACTTTAGTTCCATTAAGCCAATGATAGTAAATAAAGGCATACTTTAGGAGGCAATCCAATATTTTTTGGAAAGTTTACATTTAATTTTGCACTATTATCATTATTTTGCATGCATTAGGGACAATGCATGAATTAAGTGAAGGGGTTCACCCTACACTTAGTTCTGTTTTCTTGCATTATCATTTTGAAAGAAAAAAAAAGGCACAAAAAAATTTGGTCCATTTTGTGTTTTTCTTGTAAAGAAATGTAAGAATATGAGTTTATACTAAGCCTTACTTGCTTAAATTTTTCTATTCTACTTTTTTTTATTCTATTCCTTTGTGAGTGAGAACTCTTGAACATGCTAATTGTCATTCAGAGTAGATTTGAGTTAGCTTTACATGTTTCATTAATGAGTGACATTCATGCTTATTCATTTTATTTGCTCATGTCTTATGGTCATGATTAGAGGCAATAAAAGGACTTAAAACTATTTTCCTCATACTGGCAAAAGTAGCAAAATAATTCATTAAAATTGTAACTTTTCTCATCTTGCCTTAAAAAAAAGGAAAAAAAGAATAAAAACTATGTTGGTTTACCAACACCAGGAGGTTCAAGTGTTGTGGTATTTGTTTGCCTAAAGCAAGTTCCTTAAATTTGAGCTTGTGAATGTGCTATGGGGGGAAAAGCAAAAAAAAAAAGGGGGAGAAAAAATGCTGACTCCAGCATCTTTATTCAAGAGAGTGTGAGACATGAAGTGTTTAATTTTTAAGACCTTATTGTAAGCCTAAAATATTTAGCTGCATGGACCCCCCCAAAAAAAAAAAATCTTTGCAAGGCAAGTGTAGAATCAATTTCAATGAGCTATTTCTTCTAGTTCAGTTGTCTCTGTAGCCTTACCAAGCCTCAATATTTCTTATCTTTATTTTTCTAAGACCTATTGATTGGTCTATGCATGCTCAATGAGATGGTTAATTATTGTTCTTGTTAATAGAGAGATTATGTGAGGCTAATAAAAAACTCTTTGGTGTCAATCGGTTGTTTAATAGTTTTCCACTTGGATGGGAAAGACTAAGTAACCTTTGAATCAAATTATTTTCAAAGCAAGACAATGTCTAGTGTATACTTCATGTTTTATGTGTAACTTTATAAGAAAGAAGGGTTATTTTCAGCTAAGGTCTTAGATTTCTTGGCATGAAAGCGTCCAAAGTTTAAGCGTTGGGGAATTTGTTAAATAATAATGCGTGCATATTTTTAATGATTATTAAGCTTATGTTGTATAGATTATTTTATTTGATTTACTTTATTGTATTTATTTTAGGTTAATGATTAATAAAGTAAAGAGGAGAAGAAAAGACGTTTGAAAGTTGGTTTTATATATCAAAGCATCAAAGGTTATTCGTCAAGTCTTTTCCAAAAATAATGACCTATGAAAAGATCTATTTTCACGATGATTTATTTTATGGATTGGTAAGGAAAAAAAGGAAACTCCTAATCCTACTTGGAAAAGGAGGTTTAGAAGTCTTGGAGGAGAAGACACTTAACTAACCCTGATATTAATTTTGTGTAGAAAAGAGGGGTTTGGAGGCTTGCTTAAACATCAGCCACTTATCTCCTTCATTTAATCATAAGTCACCTGTAACAATTCTCATTATCATCTTGCATTTATTCCATCATCACACCTTCACCATCATCAACGTAATCATCATCCTTATTTCCACCAGCATCATCACGCCTTCTGGCTTCACCATTTGCCAATATCATTGTCATCACCTATATGCTCAACCCCAATAGTAAAATAGTTTAAATTTTATTACTTAACCTTTTTGTTATTGAACATGAGATTTTTAATTAGATTATGTGTTTTTATTTTTACTATGAGTGAATGGTTTATTTACGTAGCATCGTCTATTTGAAATCATGTTAGATTAATTATTTTAAAATAAGATTTGTGCTTTATTGTCTTATTGACTGATTCATGATTCTATAATACTTTCTGCTTATTGTTCATGATATTTATGTTGGATTAATTATCATGCATGCTATCTAATTTAATCTAAATTCATATGATAGTTTAAAAGAATTAATTTCTGTAAAAGTTATAGTCTCTAGGCATAAGTATCACCTAATTGATTATGGATGGCTCATACCTATTTCTTTTAATTAGAAAAACTTATAGGTTTTTGTTGAATCAATTTGCTGGTAAATTAGTTACAAAATGCTCAATGAAGTTTTTCTTATGGTTAATGCTCTAGTTTGATTAGATTCTTGCACTGGTGCTAAGGTTATCACAACTAGTAGGGTTTATATGAGGGCCTAAGTAAACCAAAACTAGTAGGGTTTATATTAAAACTGGACCTAAGAAAAATAGAAAAGATCTATTGGGGGTTGCCTTCTAGGTCTAGGTCTCATGAATAGATCAATTTATGTGTTAATGATAAATTAACTTCCATGGTGGAAGTAGATTATGCTAAGAATTTTCCATTTTATTGCTAATTTGATAATCATTTGCTTAATTTTTAGTTTATTTTGTTAGTTTGTCAAATTTATTGTTAAAGTTTTAATCTTTATCATCAATTTCATTATCCCCCTAAAGAGTAGTCTTTTTGGTGTGTCTAGGTAATTTTAAATTAGTTAGATTTGAAGTGTTAGTGTGGTTTGATTTTTAGATTAATTTTTTGTTCTAATTTCGCTAATTTTTGTGTTTTTCTTAGAATTAACATTAAAGTTTGTCTCTTTTGAGTAATTTTGAGTTTTAATTCACTTTAAGATTTAGTTTGAGTCTCAATTTATGGTGATTAATTTTTCAAATTTTTGGAATTTATTTATTAATTTTCATAATTTATTTTTAGACTTGATTCAGTTTATTAGTGCATGTCTTTATTTTATTGCATTAGAAAATTAAGTCGTTTAATTTTTATTTTGATTTTTGGTGATTGGTTTCAGTCTAGAAAATTAGATTTTATCATTTTTATTATCAATTTTTATATTTATTTTATTACAATTTATCATTTTTTTTCTAGATTTTAGTTTCTATTTTTGTTTTCTGTACTATTTTCTATTTCATTTCATTTCTTTGGAAATAATTAAATATATCTATGTGTGAATTAATTCAAATATTCCTAGATTTTTAGTCTAGGTAATTTTTTGTGATTATATATTAATTTTGTGGTTTATTATTTTTTTATTTTTATTTATGTTTTAATTTCTTTCTCATTTGATATTTTTAATTGTTTAGAACATCTAGCTTAAGCAATTATTGTTCTCATTTTCAAATTTGGTTTAGGATAATTTGAAGTATTAGTAAGTAAGTTTTCATATTTTTTTTATAACTCAATTTGGTTTATTTTAGTAGTTAAAAGAAGGGTAAAAAATATTCAAGTAGTAATTTAATTAGACTTAAATTTACATAATGTCATAATCTTTCTTTGTGGGATTGACCCTACGTACATGTACTATAAATCTTATTTATAAATCAAATTAATTGCTTAATTTATAACTCTGCGACAAGTCTTACACATTCCACTCCCAATTTCTTCCCACTTTTTGTTTAAATTTTGAGGTGTATTTGCTTATTTAATCTTGGGTGTTTTCTATTGAATTTAAGTTTCTTGTCAGTATTTAAATTAACTTGTTGAGAAAGTATTGTGCATTGGCTGTGATCTGTGGTTGTATTTTGTTTCCTTAAATGAGTAATAGAATTTGAGTTTGCGAATGTTTAATCTAATAGATAGTCTTAAATTTTAGGGTTCAATTGAAAAAACACCTAAATTGAATAACAAGTACACCTCAAAAAATAAAACGAAAAGTGGAAAAACATGGGAGCAAAAGGGAAAAGAAGGAATTTACCTAAATAGAAAACACTCAAATTTAAAAATAGCAACTCAAATTAATAGTCAATATTTGTAAATTTTGACTCAAAACCTTGAATTTTTCTCTCAAATTTAACAAATCTGCAGTGAATTGCATCAATTTAAGAGACTACGAATTAAATCTAGAGCTTTTAAAAAATTAAATGGAAAGAAGAAGAAAATGGAAGCAAAAGGAAAAAAAGGAGGAATTTACGCGACGTAGAAAATGGGTTGAGGTTTTTATGCCACCATGACAGAGAGAGGCAGGCAACAGAGGAGAGTGAATGATGAAGGTATAGAGTAGGAGAAAAGATTGAGGGGGAAGGGATTGGGAAGTTTACTTTCACAAATTGGTAAAGGAGGAGAAAAAGGTACGAAAAAAGTAGCAACATGATAGTAAAAGTGACAATTAAAAAATTCTCCAAATAAGATGAATATTTCTGAGCAAAGTCATATTTTAAATAACACCCTAGCATTAAATTTCTCAAATAATTTTCTTTTTTGGTTACATAAAGGGCCTAACCCAAAAAGAGATATTATTAATCTTTAGCAACTTTTGGTCAAATGATCTCTATACTGTCAGCATACAAAACATCTAATAATTATGTAGGTGGGGCATGCAAAAATAATTAATCCAACTCTCTAGCTATATTTAAAATTAACTAACTTATCTGCAACTAGATTAGCTTCTCAATAATTTCATTAATTAGATCCTTGCACTTCCTGCAACTATAGTTCAATTAGTCAATTTGAATCACCACCTTGCCTTATTTCACACTTCTATCAATTCTCAGGTCTCATAGCATCGGTTTCAACTCAACTTTGAAATATGTGTATGCACTCAGATTCTGCATTAATCCATCGAATTATTGACCCCAGTCTTTCATAAAGACCCCACTACCCGCACCACCCCCAGTTTCCTTTGGACCCCTCCATTAATGCTCAAAAGTACCCATCCAAACATAAGTATGTGTCGCTGGCCAAGCTGGTCGTGACTATTGGGCTAGGTCTTCAAGTTGTGTCGTCAGCTCGGCTTACTTCTTGGAGGTTTTGGATATGTTGCCTCGTGGGCCGAAAACCAGTCCAAATGAGGCAACGTGCCGCTCACGGGCTCGCAGCGATCAGCTCAAGCCCCGCAGCTCGCCGAGCCGCTGCAGTCCTTGAGGCATCCCTCCTCTTTTTTTTGTCGCGTAGCACCCCAAAACTGTGTCCTTTTGGGGCGATGAACTGTTTTTTTTTTTTGGGGGAGTCGTTGCGAATTTTAAAAAAAGGAAACTGTTGCTTTCTACATTTGTGTCGTTGGATGCCTAGCATGACAAGGAGACGTTGGCCCAACGTCTCTTCACCATGTTAAATTTTTTTTTTGGGCTCAAATTTTCTTTATAAATAGGGAATTTTCTTCTAAAAATTTACAACATCAAAATTTCAATCTCTCATCCTCTTGAAAAAAGTCATGCATCTTTCTCTCTATTGAGTTTTTTTCGTCAAGAAAAAAGTGAAGTAATAATATCTATTTTTAATACCCTTCTAAATTATTTATTTTGTATATTAAAGTTGATAATTTAAATTTTTAACTTTTTTTGTTTGTATTTCTAGAGAAGTTATTGGTGCTCTATTTTAATCAAGGAAGAAGTGAAGAAAATTGTGAGTAGCAATTTTTTTTTTAATTTGTTGGAAAATATTGTTATGTTATTTGAAGTTATTATATGTTATTTGTGTAAATGTGACACAATTAAATTTGTTTATATGTTGTAATTATATTTTATTAACTTAGCAATATGATTATATGTATCGGGAAACATTATGAGAATAAGGTTTTAATAAATATTACATGATGATATGATCACATAAATATTTTTCGGCATGTTAATGAAGTTACGCTTATTAAATTGGTAGTTGTTAAAATGAATGTAGTTGGTAGAATATATTTGAAATTATGTCAAACATTGAAATGTGACATGATTAAAATTAATTACAAGTTGTATCTAAGTGTTATGAAATTATCAATATGATTATGTGTTTTGGAAAACATTATGAGAATATGTTTGTAAATATGACATGATTAAAATTAATTACATGTTGGTGGAATATTTTTAGGCATGTTCATGAAGTTACGCATATTATAATGTAACTTATTAAAATAAATATAGTGGGTAGGATATGTTACTAAAATGAATATATAAATGACTATAATGATTAAAATGAATATGTTATTTCACAAAATGAATGTTTTCCTTTTTTAGTATATGTTACTAAAATGAATAAATTACTATGATAATTAGAATGCATATGTTACTTCATAAAATGAATATTTTCCCTTTTTAGTATATGTAACTAAAATATGTTACTTATTAAAATGAAATTAGGTATTTTAGTAGATGTTACTAAATTGAATATGTTAATGAAAATGTTACTCATTAAAATGAATATAAGGATGAACATTATGACGTGGTTAAATGGTTAATATGATTTTCCTAAGTAAAATGAATAAGACTTGGTTCATGAAATTTAATTTGGATGCGATTATATACTTATATGTTAATATGATTATGTGGGACATAAGTTTGCACGTGATTAAATGAATGTCATTTGAATACGAGTATATGATTGTATGTAACTTTAGGCATTTGAAAATCTTTGTGTACATCGTAATGTCATTGCCTTCAATTACTTTAACTCATTAATATATTAATATGATTAATTACAAACTTGTAGGTGACAATTGAGCCTGAAATATGGACCCTAACACCGCCCAACCTTTATGAGCTTACTTGATGGTAACGATTCTCTCCATGCTAGGGGGTATAGTGCTACCCCAATTCTCGCGCACAATCTCCATGTGTCTTACACCCCATATCTGCCACAAAACTATCACCATCATCCACATGATTTATATTACCTACCCAATTTAGGTCAAGGATTCCAAGTGGTTCAAGTCAGAATCCTCGATACTATCCTCCACCATATTACCCCCTGACACATAATAAATGTTTAAATGTGCAAAGTACTGAATACCGGTATTACCCTCCTTACTATCCCCCACCACCTCCCCATCCCAATTGCCTTTCTGCGGCGAGCAACTCCACCCCTTTAGCCACACCAATAGAATCAATGGTTGGGCTGAGGCACTCTGAGGCAAACATTGAGACAAGTGCTGATGAGGGGGATGTGGAGGAAGTAATGGGGGGTAATATTGGTGGTGTGAAAAAGTGGACAGTTGCCAAAGATCAACAGCTAATAAAGGCATGGGTTAATATAGGCACGAATCCTATTGTCGGGGCTGATCAAAAAAAGTCTCGCTTCTGGACTAGGGTGACCTCGAATTTTAACAAGCACCTCCCACGAGGGGTATCAGCATGTATTTTAAAGATATGTAATAGCCGATGGCTTCGATACTCTTCAACAGTCAATGAATGGACATGTATTATGTTGGAAGTGGAACGTAATAATCACAGTAGGTGAAATGATGCCAAGATTTTGCAAGAGGCCCACAGATTGTACATCGAGCGTACGAGAAAGAAGTTTGAGTTGGAGCATTGGTATGAGATGCTTAAGGACCAACTAAAATAGAGGACAATATGTGACCCACCTAGGTCAGGCTCAGGATCATCAAAAAGGTCTAATCTCGACACCAAAGAGGCAGAAAATAAAGCTTTCAGTGGGAGTGAAAGACTCGAGGGTCGGAAAGCTGCTAAGAGAAGGGTCAAAGAAAAGGCTAGCAACGCCTTCGTTGATTTAGTCATAACTCGGCTGAAGGAGTTGAGGAGTAGCCATACTGATATGATTCAAATATTCAAAGATTTCATCATAACAACAAAAGAAGAAAAAGTTCAGAAGATGATGATGAGGGGATAAAAGCTAAGGGCCCAGAAGGATAGAACAGTGACTCCTGAACAAGCAGCTTATTATGAGCAACGGAGAGCAGAAATCATACAAGGGAGATTAGGACACTCATCGTTAACTCAGTAATATGTCTCCCCTCCCCCTTCACTATAGATTACAAGAACTATGTAGCTCATCTTAGGTTGTAAGATCTTACTATGTAACTTATATTTTCTATGTGTTGTCTGAGACATGAGTTGGTATAATCATGTTGTGATATGAATTTATGAAAATGGGTATGCCTATTGTTGTTTAATAACATGATTACTCTTTTATACATTAATGTTTAGTCATTATTATGTTGCACAGGTCGTTTGTAATGGATACTTTCAATGTTGAAAAGCTGCCCATTGAGAAAGAATCATACTCCTCATCCTCCTCATCTTCATCAAATGATGATATCATGATACCCGTCATGGGGGCTTTTGGCCAGCATTAACAACAAGTGCAACAACAAATGATGTTCCTTCTATAACTTAGGCAAGGAACAACAGAGTCAGCTCCTTTAGCATCTAGGCCTCGAATAAAGAAGAGATGTATTAAGAGAGATAAAGAAGCTGCTCACAACCCCTTATACAAGGACTACTTCGCGGAAGATTTATTATACAACGAACATCATTTTCGATATAGATTTAGAATGTGGAGGCACTCATTTCTCCGCATTTTGGAAGTACTTGGCAATCATTCATAGGACCTTCAAGTGAGGTACGATGCGGCCGAAAAGCATGGGTTGACGCTATTAACCAAGTGTATTATAGCTATGCGAATACTTGCCTATGGTCTAACGGCCAATTGCATAAAGATCGGTGCAAGCACAGTAGTGGAATGCAAGAAGACGTTTGCCTTAGGCATCGTAATTCGGGGTGGAGTACTTGAGAAAACCCAATCAAGCTGATGTTGATTGCTCACTGCAAGTTGTTGAAGCCCGTGACTTTCCCTATATGTTGGGAAGCACAGATTGTATCCACTGAGAGTGGAAAAATTATCCAGCAGCTTGAAAGGCATCATTTCAAAAGCAAACTTACAAGGTGCCAACTATCATCCTTGAAGCCATTGTATCGTACGACCTTTGAATATGACATGCATTCTTCAAGTTGTCTAAAAGTCTGAATGACATAAACATCCATAACTGCTCACCGATTTTTCAAGAGCTGTATGAGGATCATGCTCCTAAATTTTGAGTATGTCGTCAATGAGGATGGGTACAAGATAGAATACTATCTTTCAAATGGAATATATCTGAAATGGGCGACATTTGTTAAAACTATCCCAGTTCCCCAAGAGCCGAAGAAAAAACTCTTCGTAAAATGTCAAGAGTCAGGTAGGAAGGACGATGAGCGAGCCTTCGGTGTATTACAAGCTTGATTTGCCACATCAGCCCCACTCGTCTGATGGATCAAAAAGAAATCGGTGTAATTATCAGAGCTTGTATGATACTCCATAACATGATTATCGAGGACGAGCGAGACAACATGAGCTTGCATTTGACTACGACGTTGTTGAAGCAACTGTCCCAGAGCCAGTCGTTAACCACGACCATCATCCATGTTATGAGACGTACTTTCAACGATCATGCGAAGTTTGCAACTCTACCACACATGCAACTTTCCAAGCTGACTTGAGTGAGGAAATGTGGAAGCGAAATTCGGCTCGACGACAAAGAGGATAGTTAAGTGATCGTCATATTGTAATTTTTTTAAAAATTGTAGAACTATTGTAATTTTTTGGGTTAAAATATTAACCAATGTATCTTTTTTTTATTATTTATTATCGAACTCTTATAATTTCTATAGTCTAGCGTGTGTGAATTTTTTTTAGTGAAACTCTTGTGTTGTTTTTTTAAAAAAAAATTATGACCCTCTAATTAGTTGTGTTATCAAATTCTTATGTGCAAATCATTTTTCCAAAAATAATAAAGCCAAATAACGAACCAAAATAAAAAAATTAAACCAATTAAATATGGTTAGGTGATAGGTATTATTCTATTTATGAACAAAGTGGTGAGCCTTCCATCGGAGAGAGTGAGGATTGTGAGGTAAAAAGTTAGAGAGACGGCTGATGTGGCAGTGGTAGGCCCCACTGATGAGCCAAAAAACTTGCCATCATTGGGGGTGCTTATCATTGGGGGGCTGATGTGGCAAATCGAGCTTGTAATACACCGAAGGCTAGCTCAACACTATTCCTAACTGACTCTTAACATTCTGCGAAGAGTTTTTTTCTTCAACCCTGGGGAACTGGGATGGTTTTAACAAATATCGGCCATTTCGGATAAATTCTATTCGAAAGATAGTATCCGGCCTATATTGAACTCATGCTCATTGACAGCATACTCACATTTAGGAGCCCGGTCCTTATATAGCTCTTGAAAAATCGATGAGCAGTCAAGGATGTTTATGTCATTCAGACTTCCAGGCAACCCGAAAAATGCATGCAATATTCAAAGGTCGTATGATGCAACGACTTCAAGGATGATTGTTGGCACCTTGTATGTTTTCTTTTGAAATGATGCCCTCCAAGCTGCTGGATAATTCTTCCACTCCCAGTGCATACAATCTATGCTTCCCAACATACCGGGAAAGTCATGGACTTCAGCAACTTATAGTAAGCGATCAACATCAGTTTGATTCGATTTTCTCAAGTACTCCTCCTCGAATACCTCAACAACGTCTAAGGTGAACTTTTTTAAGCATTCCTCTGCTGTGCTTGCACCAATCTTTATGCAATTGGCCGTTAGACCATAGGCAAGTATTCGCATAGCTACAATACACTTGGTTAATGGCGTCAACCCATGCTTTTCAGCCACATCGTACCTCACTTGAAGGTCCTATGAATGATTGCCAAGTACTTCCAAAATGCGGAGAAATAAGTGCCTTCACATCCTAAATCTACATCGAAAATGATGTTCGTTTTATAATAAATCTTCCGCGAGTAGTCCTTGTATAAGCGGTCGTGGGTAGCTTCTTTATCTCTCTTAATACATCTCTTCTTTATTCGAGGCCTAGATGCTGAAGGAGTTGACTCTGTTGTTGCTTGCCTAAGTTATAGAAGGAACATCATTTGTTGTTGCACTCGTTGTTCTGTTGGACGTAATCCCTCCCAATAGGTATCATGACATCATCATCATCTAATGAAGATGAGGAGGATGAGGAGGATAATTCTTCCTCCACGGGCAGATTTTCCACAATGAAAGTATCCATTACAAATAACTTGTGCAACATAATAATGATTAAACGTTAATGTATAGAAGAGTAATCATCTTATTAAACAACAATAGGCATCCCCATTTTCATAAATTCATATTAGAACATTATTACACAACTCATATCTCATACAACACATGGAAAATAAAAGTTATATAATAAGATCTTACAACCAAAGATGAGCTACGTAGTTCTTGTAGTCTATATAATGAAGGGAGAGGGGAGACATATTACTAAGTTGATGATGAGTGCCCTAATCTCTTTCGCATGATTTCTGCTCTTCGTTGCTCATAATAAGCCACTTGTTCAGGAGTCATTGTTGAGGTGTCCATCATCATTATTCTATCCTCCTGGGCCTTTAGCATTTGTTCCCTCATCATCATCTTCTGAGTTTTTTCTTCTTTTGATGTTATGATGAAATCTTTGAATATTTGAATCATATCAGCATTGCTACTCTTCAACTCCTTCAGTTGAATTGTTGTGACTAAATCAACGACTGTGTTACTAGCCTTTTCTTTGAGCCTTCTCTTTGCAGCTTTCCAGCCCTTGGGTGTTTCACTCCCACTGATAGCTTCATCTCTTACCTCTTTGGTGTCGGGATTAGACATTTTTTATAATCCTAACCTGACATAAGTTGGTCACATATTGCCCTCCATTTCGATTGGCCCTTGAGCATTTCATACCAATGATCCCCCTCAAACTTCTTTCTCGTACGCTCGATGTACAATTTCTGGGCCGCCTGTAGAATCTTCGCATCATTTCACCCACTGTGATTACTACGTTCCACTTCCAACATAATACATGTCCATTTATTGACTATTGGAGAGTACCAAAGCCACGGTTATTACATGTCTTTGAAGTACATGCTGATACCCCTTGTAGGAGGTGCTTGTTAAAATTCGAGGCCATCCTAGCCCAGAAGCTAGACTTTTTTGAATAGCCCCGATAATAGGATGCGTGTCTATATTAACCCATGCCCTTATTAGCTGTTGATCTTCGGCAACTATCCACTTTTCCGCACCACCAATATTACCCCCCATTACTTCCTATGCATCCCCCTCATCAGCACTTGCCTCAATGTTTGCCTCAGAGTCCCTCAGCCCGACCATTGATCCTGTTGGTGTGACTAAAGGGGTGGAGTTGCTCGCCGCAAAAAGGTAATTTGGATGGGGAGGTGGTGGGGGATAGTAAAGAGGATAATACCGGTATTCAATACTTCGCACATTTAAACATTCACTATGTGTTGGGGGGTAATATGGTAGAGGATAGCATCGAGGATTCTGACTTGAACTACTCGAAGTCCTCCATCTAAGTTGGGTGGGTAATATGAATGATGTGGATGATGGTGGTAATTTTGTGGTGGATATGGGGGGTAAGACACATGGGGATTGTATGTGACAATTGGGGTAGCATTATTTCCCCCACCTTGGGGCGAATTGTCATCCTCAAGCAAGCTCATAAAGATTGGAGAAGTGTTAGGGTCCATATTTTAGATGCAATTACCACTTATAGATTTATAATTAATCGTATTAATATATTAATCAATTATATTAATTGAAGGTAATGGCATTACCAAGTAAGCAAACATTTTCAGATGCATAACATTACTTACAATCATACAATCATATAATCATATTCAAATCAGTACACTCATTTAGCCACGTGCATACTCATGTCACATATAATCATATTAACATATAAACATATAATCGTATTC
Source organism: Carnegiea gigantea (assembly GCA_029747015.1). Classification (NCBI taxonomy): domain Eukaryota; kingdom Viridiplantae; phylum Streptophyta; class Magnoliopsida; order Caryophyllales; family Cactaceae; genus Carnegiea; species Carnegiea gigantea. The sequence goes on from JAKOGI010002127.1 coordinate 99,751, forward strand.
AAATTAAACTTCATGACCCAAAACATATTCATTTTAGTTAGGAAAATTATATTAACTATTTAACCACGTCATAATGTTCAATCCTACATTTATTTTAATAAGTAACATTTCCATTAACATATTCAATTTAGTAACGTGTACTAAAATGCCTACTTTCATTTCAATAAGTAACATATTCATTTTTGTAAGATATATTAAAAAAGAAAATTACTCATTTTCTAAAGTAACAAATTCAATTTAATTATCATAGTCATTAACATATTCATTTTAGTAACATATACTAAAAAAGAAAAACATTCATTTTATTAAGTAACATATTCATTTTAATTTTTATAATTATTAACATATTCATTTTAGTAACATATACTAAAAAAAGGAAAACATTCATTTTGTCAACTAACATATTCATTTTAATTATCATTGTCATTTACATATTTATTTTTGTAACATATCCTACCTACTATATTCACTTGAATAAGTTACATTATAATATGTATAATTTCTCTAACATGCCTCAAAATATTCTACCAATATATAATTAATTTTAAATCATGTCATATTTACAAACATATTCTCATAATGTTTTTCGAAGCACATATTCTTTTTTATAATTTCATAACATATTCTACCGACTATATTCATTTTAACAACTATTCTACCAACTATATTTACAAACATATTCTCATAATTATTTCACACGTATCCCACAAATGTATTCATTTTAACAACCACCAATTTAATAAGCCTAACTTCATTAACATGCTTAAAAGTATTTACGTAATCATATTATCATGCAATATTTAAAGCCTTGTTCTCAAAATGTTTCCTAAAACATGTAATCATATTGCTAAGTTAATAAAATACATTTGCAAAACATAATCAAATTTTAATTATCTCAAATTTACAAATAACATTTAATCATTTCAAATGATTTTATCTATTATATTTATCATCTCATAGCTGCTATATTAATAATATATAATCCTTTTAACATTTACCATATAAACTACCACATAAAAATATTTTCCAACAAATTAAACACGAAATTCCTACGCACAAGTCAATATTTACCTTACAATGTGCGTAATTTCATGAACATGGCTAAACATATTCGGCCAACACATTTCAACATATGACATATTTCATAGTTACTATATTAAAAACATATAATCATTATAACATTTAACATATCAACAAACAAATAACAATATTTTCCAACAAATTAAAAAATAAATTGTTGCTCACAATTTTTTTCACTTCTTCCTTGATAAAATACAACACAATCAACTTCTCTATAAATACAAAAATAACAAAGTAAAATAAAATCTCAAGTTTAGTATACAAAATTAAGAATTTAAGGAAATTAAAAAAAAGAAATTCTTACTAATTGTTTTACTTCTTCCTTGATAAAATAACTCACTAGAAATGTAAAAAAACCTCAAATTTTTTGAAGAGGATGAGAGAGTGAGAGAATTTTATGTGAGAGTAATGAAGATAAATTGAACGATTTATGGGCAAAAATAACACATAAAAAAAAAAATTTGATGAGTAGAGAGACGTTGGGCAACGTCTCCCTACCTCCAACGGTCCAATTGCCAGCTTTCCCCGACTTTTTCCTTTTCTTTTTCACACCGGGACACCTCGCGCACCACAGCGACTCGGTGAGCCGTAGGGCTCAAGCCGGCCGCTGCGACACAGCGAGGAGCCTTGCGGCGTGCCCATCCTCTCTCTCCTCTCACGAGCCGAGCATTGGACAGGCTCTTATGCTTGTCCCCGCCCAAAAAAAATACCAAAAAAAGAAAAAATAAATCGAATAGACGCCTTATGTTCCTAACGGCAAGGAATCAAAGTTGGGTATTAATACAAAACTGTTGCTTCGGCAGTGTACGTTCTTGATTTAGTGTGTTTTTGTTAATTTCAAGTCAATGTTTGGTATTCTTGTTAGGATTTGATGATTTCTAGAAGCGGCTAATCAGTCCAGCTAATTTAATCTCGGATCACTTGTGGCTGTAGGGTTTCAATTTGTTTGGCATCCTTGCTTTTTGTGCGAAGACTGAAGTGTTGACCATCTGGGAGAGTTGGTCAAGTTGATTTGAGAGATTGCCTTACAAATCCATGGATTCCGTAGCAATTCTAATCGAAATATTACACCAGACCACGCGGTTAATGAGTTAATGACCCAAATGTCCTTGCCTCTAACTCCTTTTCTTGACAAATTAATAACGGGGCAATGTCTTTGTTATTGTTATGTCTACCAATTTGCAAGGTGATTAGGAATCATATGGTGAGTCAAATGTGCTTGTTTTTTACCGTTTCTTGGTTCTTTGAGAACCTAATAGTCTGGGCTCAGTTTTACATGGCTCAGGATGGCTACTTCTATCTAGCCAATGGCTCCATAGGCTTCCAGTTCCAGGGACATTGTTCTCGTCTCCAGGAAAAAGCTAATGCCCTTAGTCCTTATTCCGCACCGTGCTAGACTTTAAACAATGGATGACCAATGCGGCTCTTTCTAACAGTAAAAATTGTACTGTCAATGAGTGATGCGAACTTTTATGCTCCTTTAGCTTTTCTAGGATTTCTTTTTTCTCTTTGACGTGTAATGGAATTACTCAGAAGTGCTGTCGCTGAGATTGCACCAGGCTTTAAAAAGAAGAGGTAATTGTATAATTTGGAGTTCATTCACTTACATGCATGCATTGGACAAATAGAGCAATTAGCACCTCTATTATATTTATGCTGACTTCTTTCATTGCAATGTCATATGGCACACTTTAGGGTAGTTTGTCAGATCCCATGTTGGTGCTTTCAGTTGTTATATGCAGATAATGACACTTCCATACTCTTATCTCAACAATATCCAATCGCATCGCATCTGACTTGTGAGCTCTTTTATCGAAGGGCTTTGAAAAATGTTGTTATGCGGAAATCAAATGCCGGCTGCTACAATAATAAGTGTATACCTTTGGAACATTCGAGCTAAGAACTCTAAAAGAGGGCAAATGTTATAGGGCTTCTAGCCTCCTACATTGTTCTCTCCGTGACCGAAATCTCTGGCTACTTAGTAATAATTTGGTACCTTCTACACAGGTTATTCTTTCGTTTTCAATTCTTCCTATTTGACATTAACTTTCCTTGTTTTCTAAAGTTTAGTGGCCTCTGCAACATTCAAGAGAGTTTAATGCATCTTCCCGCTGACAGTCAGTTCATAGTGGTGTAGTCTTTAGTTGACTGCATATGACTGCATTTGTCTATTCGCTTCTCTGTAAACAATTACTTAATGAGTGAGATGAACGTCTTTTGAATCTCTGAGAGAAACAGATATATCATCCAGCAAGTGACATAAATCTTTTTGGGAACTTTTTCCATGTCTCTTTAACCCTGAAGTTCTAAAAATTGCAAAATTCCATTTTGAAAACTTCTATTTCTGTTTGGACCCTTGGTATGTACAATTTCTACTTCGACTTCATGAAGAAGCATCAGCTGCTCAACCATTTTGTTATTGTGTTTCTTACAGCAGACCCTTTGGTATTGAGCACTCGAACTTCAAGGAGGAAATTTGTTTCTCTGTGTATGAACTTTGTCCACGATGGGGCGGAAGGCGGCTCAGAAACTCATAAAGACTAGGAAGATTTAGAGAGGTGATAACATAAGGGGGAGTTATCAGAATTTGATCAAACCCTGCCTCCATTTTCTTTTCCTCTAAATTTCCCCTGAGGCATTCCCGGTGATACAAAATATCCTTCTCTCGTCATTGTTATCTTTTTGGGCTTTGTACAGATGATGGTAATCAGGTGCAGAGGCAACGTGAAACTGGTATTATTATGCGTGTCATTAGATCTCAAAACCATGTGATAGTTGAGCGGAAAAATCTTGTAAGCATCTCTCTCCATTATTTCTTTCTCTTTGAGCTATATGTTTGCAGTCTCTAAAGCTAGAAATGGAATATAATTTCTTTTTTTTTTTCCTTTTTTCAGTATCTGTCGTATGAATTTTCATCATTATGGATTGGCTGGTTGTTGTAGATTTGATCTTAAAATTGCAATTAAGATTTAAGGTGGACATGTGGTAGTTTTCTTTTCCATTGTGGTGCTGAACAGTAATTTCAAGCCCTTTTTTTTTTTGTGGAAAGAGGATTTGGAATAACATATTACGAAGTAATATCTTTCCTAGCTAAAATAGCCAAATTATGACCTTTTCTAGCTCAAACTTGATTCAACTTAACTAAGTTTCGAGAAACTAATGATTGAAGTAGTTGCCTGACAACGTTTCGCAATCAAAACAGCTTCACTAGCTGCCAAACAACGCCTGCTAGAACACTGAGAATATGACTTGAATCATCCATGCATTTAGATACTGATACCGCATTTCACAGGTTGTTTGAGGGCCTATTTGAAGAGCATGTTTGGATGGTAACAGTTCCTTAATAAAAGCATTTTCACCTAGGACCAGAATTGCAATCTCAAGGATCTTGTATGAATTCTCATGGCCTGCAATCCTGGTTCTCCCCGTTAATCTTGTTTTTTTCCAAGCACCCTTAACAACGAAGTCGAATTGTCAAGCATCCCCAAGAATATGAGTGTAGCTGTTGAGCAGTTGTACTATTTCTAACTCTATGAGGTAGAGGTTGTCTCGTGTCTTGCCTCGAGTGTTCGTGAGTACCTATGAAGTTCACCCCCAAAACATATCCAATACATAACGTGGTTTGGGGTGTAATCCTTGCAACACTTATTTTGCATGCTCCATGTGCACCAAGTAATTAAGATAAACCCCTCCAGCTGCCCCTTGGCTGGCTAAAATTGAGGGCTGATAGAGGCACCAATTTATAATCTGTGCTCCTGAGTGACTAGATCACCCTGTTGATCATCTGATACCCAGGGTTGACCATAACAAAATCCGATTAGTAAATTGACAGACACGGGAAATATGTTACACTGTTTCTTTGTGCAAGCACAGTGGACTTAAAGACCCCCCCCCCAAAAAAAAACCCCTAGAATCTTCTAAGGTAACGCTAGGGGCGTTATGATAAACTTCAAAAATAATTTCCACTTACGAGGTATATCAAGAGTCCGAATAAGCTTCCATAACATGGTGTCTTAACTGAAACGGCCAACTCCCCCAGAGATTTAATGAGCTAGCAAGTCCCCTTAGATTTGATGACCTGAAATTGAAGATCCTTGAGTTCTATCTTCTCACGCCGGTATTCCAATCGGATTCATAAGGAGTTGGGTTGTGAGTAATGGTTGGACCTAATATGACACACAAGAAATTGCTAACTTGGTCTGTTTTTGGACCAATAGGAGTCCACACAAAAGTTGATTGAATGAAGCATAGTACTTACGAAGCCAATTGTCTATAAGAATTAAAATGGATAGGCCACTATGAATATACCATTGTGTGCCATTGGAGAATTAGGATGCCACCCTCAGAACACCTTTCCTCATCCAAGTTGCCCTAGTTGACAAGGATGAGCTTATGACATCCTCAATTGGAGGAGCAGTTGCATACTTGGCTTCACCAATATTGCTTCATCAATAGAGCATCATTGAAATCCTCAATTTTCCAGATCTCAAACCTCCCCCCCCCCCCCAACAAGACTTTCAGCCTATTATATAGGATGTCACATCCGCTTCAGTGGAACCTATGAAAACTCAGTTGATTATCAGATGTCAATGTCTTACTGGTATTCTGTTGATTCCATACAGTTTTCAGCATCAGTATGAAATCTTTTAAGGATGTTGGTTCATAGCAAGGGTGATTGCTCTGAATGAGGGTTACATGACATGGGGCATGGCTTTATGGGGTGAAAGTTCTATCTGCTAGTTGAGTGAGCATGTGTAGTCTACTAAACAAGGTCTTCAAGAACTTCTAGCTGGAATCCGTGAACTTATCTTCAAAGTCATGATGTCCTGAAGTGACAAAAAATTTTGGCAGCAATGCTGGACCCTATTGGGTTTATTTGGTACCTGGGAGGGTGCATTTTGAGTTTTTCTAAGCTACGTTTTCCCTGTAACCTAAGCTCTGCTTGAGCTAGTGTTCTGATTCTTTGTGCAATGTCTGTGGACGCATGATGTTTACTCTGCTGTTTGCTGTGCGCCTTAATTTGGCTTCTCAATGAGTGGACATTATGCTGCTATTCGCTTTATACTTGAATTTGGATAATGTCATTTTGAAGGATCAAACTTATTTCAGAGACTAGTTGGTCTGGATAGTGTTGGTCCTAAAGAGCTTTATACTCAATCTGTCGTTTTCCGCACATCTGGACAGCCTGCATTTTATTTCCCTCTGAAAAAGCTGTGTGCTCTTTATCTTTGGCATGTGCTTAAAAATCTCCATGATAAACTGATAAGGATGTAAGGCTTCTTTCACGATGTCATCTCTGCTGCTTTTTCTCTTTCATCTTTCTGTTTAGTATAGCCTTGCTAATTCCACCTGGGTGTCAGAAGCTTGAAAGTCTGATGGACGACTGTTGCTAACATTTTTGTTGTATTATCTTTTAAGGAAGGCATTAGAAATTCTTGTGGAAATGATATACCATGCCTCTTAACCTTGTTATTTTTGGAGGTATGACTCTGGATGGAGTGTAATGGCCATAAGGAATTGTGTAGTGAAGCCCGGTCACATGCTATGAGCAGGATGCCTGTTTCTGCGGACACTTGGCAAATCCTTTATGAATATGAGACATTCTGTACATATTGGAAGGTAGCAATGTACATATTCCTTTGGCTGTATGTTGCACCCTTAGTGGGGCCTATGAGACCCTTAAGATAGTTTTTCTTGCACTCTTTTTGTGGGGAAAAGGGTGATACAAATGCTGTGAGAATCTTGATTGTGTTTTCATTACGTCTACCAGGCTTTTCACATAGTCCTCATCCTTATGCCCACCTATTTGTTTTTTGTTTTGTTTAAAATTCACATCAGCTGTATGAAGAGACTTCTAATCCACTCTAATTTATGCAATTGAAATGCACCTTGCGTGTTTCTATTTTGATCCTTCTTTTTTTGGGGAATTTTCCAGGGTTCATGCTATGTCTTCTTTTCCAATCAGGAAAAAAGGAAAAATTATTAGAGATGTTTGTCCTTGTGGATGCCTGTGAATCAAGTATTTTATCTGGGAACACCCCCCTCCCTCTTTTCTTTTGGTTCAATACAGATATTTGCACATATTTTCTTCTACATGTAATTTTAGGCAACCAAGCTACAAAAAGTTCAGATGAATACATGATCTCTGCAGTCTGGAGCACCCCTGCATCTTCTGCATTGCATGCTGACCACCTTTTCTGTTTGGCCATCGCGTGCCAGGCCAAAAAGCATATAAAAATTGGGCAAGGCCATGAGGGTGGAATATGTACTGTTGATGCTCCATGTCTCAAATGTGCAAGTTCTTGATCCAGTCCCAGGGTAAGGCGGTCCTTCTATTTCTCATAAAAACTGTCCTTTGTTTTGGTTATTTCACCAGTATTCACAAATTATGTTTTCTTGTGCAGAAAGCCTTGAAAAGTAGGAATCAGGTGTCTAGAGGATGGCACAAAGGTAAGAGTCACAGTAGGCACAGGAGAATCAGGTCCACAACCCCCCCCCCCGAAATCTTGGGGATTCGGACCGCTGCAAGCCCTACTGCTCGTATGCATCTCAATTTTGTATTCCGCCATTGCCTGCCTCTATTCTGCATGGGTAGAAACTGTTCGCGTGATGACTGTTGGAGAGTGCCTTTAAGCTTTGCTTATGATGTCTTTATAGCTGTCTTCCAAATGCTTTTTTATCTGAATCTTATGCTGCTATCCAGTAAATGTCAAGTTTCCAACCCCGTGCAATTGAATGACTCGTATATTATATACTGGTTATAATTCGTATGAATAGAGTTCTAGTGGAGCATTAGTGTGTCATAAAAAAAGTGAAGTAATGATTTTCTTCTTTTTTTTTGTTCTTTTTACTTTCCCACACTTGACACTGCCTGGTGTTTAAGAATTTGTTCCGATATTCATGCCATATAAGAAGTGAATTGATGGTTTTAGGACTTTAGGGCCGACCAGCCCTGTGATTTATCTGTCTATCATTATCTCATGAAAGAGCGGGGAAAGGGAAAAGCAATAGCCGCCAGCATTCCCATCTCAGTGATCCAAGAGGCTTCCCTAGGAACTATGGTTTCTGCAATAGGACAAAACGACGTATACACAACTTGATTGGTGACAACCTTTCTTTCTTGACTTTGTTGCCCATTTGCTCATCTGATTCTGTCTATTCATCGCAGCTGACCCAAAAGATACTCCAATGGATCACGTGTTGGAGAGAACTTCCAATCGTAAGACTGGGAAGGACACGCCAGATCTTTGAAGGACTTCATTTGTCTGTCACTGCAATCACTTCAGCCAGGTGGATTGAATGTTAAAAGCGTCAGCTCTATGAAGCCACCATATGTAGGCCTGATGTTTTCATTTTTGACGTCGCTGTATTTTTTTTTGGAGATGATAAACTCTTCAGATAGATGGAGCTTGCATGTACTCCGTGTTAATCTTAGTGCATGCTGATCTGCTCATATTGTACTTCGTGTTTGACCAATTGTCCTTGTCTCTGAATTGTGCCTCATCAACGTGACTTTCACACCTCCATCTTTCTTTTCTTTATTTCTTTTTATTTTTCTTTAATATACTAAGCAGGCCCTGCAAACCAAGGAGGGGTTGTTGCAAGGATCTGGTCCATAATTGCAGCTTCCCACTCTCAAATCTTGGTAGTTCTTCATAAGTAGGTTGGTTATGTGTAGTCATGTTTTTGGTTGGTAGGATTTCACGTTGGATATGGCTCTTTTCGGCAGGTCAGGTCTGTGGTCAGGTTTAGTTTCGAGTCTCTTGGGTTGATAACTGTGTTAAGGTCACTTTTTGTTCATATCTAGTCAATCACATTAACCAGAAGGGATATGCAGTGGCCTACAAGGCCTTACATTGTGCATATACAAAATTCTCCAGGTAGGAGTTGTTTAATTAATGCGTAGGTTTCTTCTGATTTTTGACCGTCCGTTTGTAATTCATAGAGAAAAGGTGCCATGCTTGTCAAAGAAGTCCAGGGTACCCTTGCTGTCTGCACAGCTACCGTAATGTTCGTTGCTAGTGGTCTAGACGATAGGTAGGATCCAATATCAAGATGGTCACATGTAGACCTGTCAATTCAGGACAGCGAGTTAAAGACGAGTTAGGTATATTTGGATTCAGTAAAATTTAGGTCGGGTGCATTTCGAGTTTGAGTAAAATACAGGCAGACATATTTTGATTTTACAAGCTTCTAGTCGATCCAACGGGTTTATAACGTTTTGTTTGTCAATTATTTTCACTTTGTCAAAACTAAAAGGTCAGCATATTCATTACTCAAAACTGCCCTTATTTAATAAAAAAACACAATATCTATAATTTCTTAAAAGGAAATAAAAATATTAAAAACTTTTTATGATGATATATAAATGTCATGTACGGATGGGCAAAGAGCCAAATCCCCTTTAGGTTGGGTGGCCTGCCGTGCTTTGAAACAAGGTCAACAATAGGTCGGTTTATTTATGGGTCAACCCCTCTTTAGCATGTTAATAGATTGGACCAGTTCGGCCTGCTAATAATTTATTTAACAATTTGACATTTTGTTAACTAGCTTACCATTAGCCAATCAGGTATACTTTATTAATGGGTTAACCGAACACGAACTTGGCTGATCCATTGCCCACTACTAGCATTATAGTTCAAGACCAATTAAAATGGAAATCAAAAAAAAGAGAAATAGAGAAGTATTAGATGTTACAATTATCTTTTATTTATAACATCAAAAATTAAATTATTACGTAGTAATATTATTTAAAATATAATTAGACACATTCATTCACTAAAAATATAGCAGTATGACATGCGCAAATTTTAATAGGTGTCTTATTCTAAATTAAGGCACTGTTCTTTTCGTTAGAAAATTGCAGGTGTGGGATGGATGAGAGTGGGAAAGGGGGGAAAAAGTGGATAGGAGTGGTATTTTTTTTAAGTGTGGAAAAGGGGGAAAGGAGTGGGAAGAAATGAGAATGAGTTGAATGAAGTAGGAGAGTTTATGTAAGTTAAGTATTTTGTTTTTTAACGTAATCTTTTATTTATGATAGTAATTACCGATGATAAAAAAAATTTTAGACTGAAAAAATATTTTTTTTGTGTTGACTCATGTTCGAAATATTGTTTCGTGGCCGTTGTTATCCCAAAAAAATTGTAATTTTCGTTATTTGTAAAACTAATTACAGATATGTTTTTTCATATATTAATCAAATACGAATAATGAAAAAAATACACATATGTTCAGGCCTTGTTCTTTTCGTTGGTAAATCCAAATTTATCAACCTCAATCTACTTCAACTTACATCAACTCATTTCACGAACTTCAATAAAAAAATACCAACTTCAACTAATTTTAACCTACTTCAATTCACTTCATCCCACTTTAACCAACTTCAATCCATTTTTTACTATTTTAACCAACTTCTACCCCTCATAAATAAAAAAAAACTTCAACCAACTTCAACTCATTTCAACCTACTTCAACTAATTTCAACTTACTTCAATAAAGAAATACCTACTTCAACCCACTTCAACAAAAAAATGTCAACTTCAACCTACTTTAACCTACTTTTACCAATCTCAACCAACTTTACCCATTACCAACCCATATTTTCCAACGAAAAGAAGAGGCCCTCAGTACACGAAAAATAATTATCCGCAACTTGTGTGAAGAACTTCCAATATTTTGTTACTAACGCACATGAAAAAATATATCCGCTCAAAATATACGTACAGTACATCTGCACTTCCTGTCACGAATTACAAACAACGCTAAAAAAGTTTACACATTCCTTCATTATGCCGGAAAAAAATCTGTAAATTTGCCCCCAAATTACGATGAACGAAACATAAATTTGTTACACATACAATAACAGTCATCCACGCTTTGATGACCTGTAACAAATATTTCGTAACCAACGCAAAAAAAAATTAAGCATCTCTTCCATATATCGAATCAAACCCAAAATATCTACCAGTCACAAAAAACTAACATTTGCTTAACAAAGCAAAAAAAAATATTTCTTCAATACATATAACAAAAGTTATGTCATCTACAATTTCCAGCACGGCTAACAAATATTTCCATAACATCCAATTTTGAAAAATAATAGTTATATGTAGGAGTGGGAAGAACTGGGTGAAAGTGGTTGAAAGTGAGAAGGAGTGGAAATGAGTGATATTTTTTTAAAGTGTGGGAAGATATGGGAAAGGGGGGAAGGAGTGAATGGGAGTGGAAAGAAATGGGTTGGGTCCATTAAACTACGAAAAGAACAGGGCTTAAGTTTCTAAAAGCTAGATTGTTACTTTCACATTGTTTCATGCCACCTTTTTTTCAAATTGTCTATTTAAGTTGTGTGAGAAGTTATTTATGAAAAAAAAACTTAGTAAAAAAAGGGTATTATTATTAAATTTGTGAAAGGATATGATAGTTATATAATGTGTCTCTAAAGAATTGATATGGTAAATAACCATTATCATTAAGAGAGAAAATTGAAGAAAAAAATGAGGGCATAATATTCAGGTCAAGTCGGTAGGTACGGGTAGGTTCGGTTTGACTCATAAATTTGCAGGCTTTTCGAGTTCAGTTTATTTCAAGTTCAAGAGAAAATTGTGTTCAAAATCCAAATTTTTTTAGTAGATATGGATTGGATTTTTGGATCATCACCGGGTCTAATTAAGACTCACATGGGACCTTCAATAGAACCCATTCTGAACTAATTACAAAATTTGTATGTGATGGTTTTATAACCGACCTTTGCGCGTCTTTTACCTCCTTTCAACTTCTAGCTTTTTGAACTTTGTTCAAGTTTCTTCCAATCTTTTTCAGAGTCTTTGCAACTTTGTCTGGTTTCTTACTTTTTCTTGTGGTCTCTTTTAATTTCGTTCCATTCCTTTATCTCGTTTTTACTTGTAGCTATATTTTTTCAGTTGTAAAGGACAAGCCCTAGAGTGGATGGAAAGTCAAGAATCAAGATCGTCATCCGCTATAATGTTGTTGAAAAGTTCGATGAACTTGTAAACCAAACTAAAGAGGGGTAAACAGTATTTAGGCACAAGTGTGTTGGAGAGCGCTCCTCGGATGCTGGTATATCTGCTGAAATTGCTAGTTTGCTACAACTAGTACTGGTCATGATTTTAGAGAGTTCGTAAAGAGAGAACGTGTGTGTGAGAGTGAGAGTGAGAGTGAGAGTGAGAGTGAGAAGCATACAAGTGGCTGGACTGTAGAGATTGTCTTAGATTATGTTGCTATAACCACTGTTATGTCCCTTTATGATTAAGCTTTGATCTATTATTATAAGCTCATTTGAAGACGCGACCTGTGCCAGAGCGGGCCAATTATTACTCAAATTTACGACTAATAGGACCAAGATTTGCATCGATTTCAGTCCTTTTTTAGATTTTTTTTTATTCGAATCAACGTACGACCAATTTCAATTGAAGTTAAAACCATCCCATTTAATCTTCAAAAAAAGATAAGCAGCAAGAGTGTTTAATCACATATAATGTAACCTAATAGATATGTATGCAAAATTTTAAATACATGTATTCTAATAGTATTCCATATAAGTCTTTTTCGATGAATATTTTACAAATGACTTGTACTATTTTACGTTGTTTCAATAAGTATTACTTTTCAAATTATTTGAACAATATGAAAAATAATTTTACTATCCATTATTTTGTACAGTGACTACATCTATTTTTAATGATGAATCTAGGATTTTCAAAACTAATTGCACTAATTATATCAACAACAGCATGTAAAAAGTTTAAAAAATAAGATCGATATACAACGTAATTGATATATGTTTAACAACATAATTGGCATACGTTAGTACAAATGTCCTATAGGATTTAAAGTAGTGAGTTGTGCAAGGGTGAATTGGCGAGTTGGTTTTCTATCTTTTCTTTTTTGCTTTGAGTAGTTTATGCCCGTCCACTTGCAGGGGTGTTTAAATTTTTTTAAAATTCAAATATTGAAGGTCTTTGTTTTGGCTAGCAACTTAAGCAAAATATTGAAGCGTCAAAATAGAAGGAAAATAATTTAATTGCGTAAAAGAATAATTGTCTCATTACCAAAATAGAAAAGAATTAGTAAACAATATTCATGAAAAATAAGATACAATTAATGATTAATTGTAAAGCAACAAAAGTAGTACATAATAAAATTGATGAAAGATACTATTAACGATTAATTTTGTACAACAAAATTATAAGAAATGGCGCTAAAACTCAAAAAATTTATCCATGGTGATGATTTTTAAATTAAAAAAATTCAAGAAACAAAAATGTACTAATTAAGCCAAGCTTATTAGGTAATACAATAATATACTTTTCTAGACTTCATAAAGGGCCAAAGCCCACACATAGAGATATCATCAAGTTTACCTACAATAATTGCAATACCCAATCTCTTCATCACCAACCTACATTTCACCGCCTATGAACCTTTGATACCACCATCGTAAAAGTTTAGTCTCAAAGTCCTGATAGCAGGCAAACTTTGAACCTCCGCTTGCATATTCTAAGCATGCGATCTGTATTTATATATTCATCAACTTACTCATAGTAGTTGCACTTGCAGCCACTGCACTTCACAATTTGTTGATGTCAACATGATCATCAGCATATATAGTTGTGGACATTGGGATATAGCCCATAATTATACGTGGTATGCCCTGCGGAAAGTAACTCATTAGCACGATCACCTATCACAGCGACCAAGTTATAATTATGTAAAATTAGATCTAATAGTGCAAAATTTTCTCACATGTCAATTATATTAAAGTTATTATAGTTAGTTTGGATGAGCCTATGAACAACAAAGGAAAATAATGTTGATCAATTCCGTCAAAAATTCATAATGGCCTACCTTGTTCACCATATTACACCTCAAAGAACTAAAAGTTCTTAACCATCAACAAAAGAACGAAAAAAAAAAAAAAAAAAAAGAAGCACCAAAAGGGCCGCAAGCCAATATCAAAAACAACTTACAATAAGAATGTATTAAATAAGATAAGAGGGGGTCAACAGAAAACAGAGGGGGAGGGTTAGAAATCAAGAAATGAATAATAAGTGGAGATGCCTATATTGTATTGAAAATGTTGATTGGATTTAGAATGTTAATCTTCTAGCACCCTCCAAATTATGGATTGACTGGTAGGCCCTTTGACAATCTCCCCCAATTATGGCCATCATATATATATATTAAAAGCTGGATTGAACTCATGTATGAGCGACACGTGGGATGCCACATAAGATGCCATCTAGGGTGCCACTTGGGATAAGAATGCCATGTAGGATAGTAACATAAAAGATTTATATCATGTAATTAAGATGGATGTAGGTTATCAATGCAATTTTAATTCAATTTAATGTTAACTTTTCTCATATGTTGTGACTAGTTAGTAATTGAATTTTATCTTAAAAAACTTGAATATAGACCAAAGAAATGATTTAGATGTTACCAAAGAAAAAATTGAAGTGTATTAGACATTATTCTTGAGGTAAGTGTATATTAGACATCTAAATCTAAATATATTTATTTTTAAGTGTATATATCATGAGTTGACACTTGAATGCTGATCGGGCTGCTTATTTCGCATACTGTAAAGCTTGATTACTTTAGCATGTCACGAAATTGGATTTAGAGACTATGAAGTGTAGTAAGACCTTAATGTGATTGTGGGTTTTGCTTACGACTACTTTAAATTGGTACAATATTTGGTCTCTTTTCACATTTCTAACTTACGTTTATGATATTAAAAACAATGTTTCAATGATTTATTCAATTTATATTTCACTTAGGATTATATTTTACGCTTAAAAATCACATAGCATAATTAGTTCTTTTAGCATATCTAAATTTAAATTTAATAGGCAAATTAGTATATAAAAGTAGTTTGTCTACTTCCCCACAATAGACTATAATTGACTTCATAAATTAGAAGTACTCCCTTCTCCCAGAAAAAAAGAACGTTAAAAGTTTTCCTAAATTCAAATTGTACTAAAATTTCTTCATCTGTTACTAATCTCCGTTTCTTCTTTTTCAAATTTTTTAAATTTTTCTTTGTTGGGTTTTTTTAATAAATAATTATACACAAAAGAGATAAGACTAAGGTGAAGACTTATATCTCTTTTTGTTACTACTGTCAACAATTTTTTCATATTTTGTTGATCATGAGAATAATTAATCAAATTTTATTTTTATTAATCATTGATCAAATAGTAGGAAGTACCTTCATCACTATTCAATAATATTAAATGTGTCATTAAACTATTAAAATAATCTGCAATTGATATATGAAGTAAGTACATGCGTAATGAATATAATTAAACCAATAGGAATCTCTGGGGGGAAAAAAACGCACATTTTCTGATTATTGTTAGTTTTAATTGGCATACATGACCCTACGAATTTGACATTTGGTTTCACACGTACTAACTAATCTTTTGCTTATTTACTCTTATTGGTAAGTTATCTTATTATTTCATTTGAATGTCCATCTTTAATATTATATAACGTTTCCTAAATTACCTCATTATTTCATTTTAATGCTCACCTTTAATTATTATATTATACATTATTTTTAAAATTAGTTACCTCATTGTCTCGACAACTACTCATTTTACTCTAGAGTTTATCTTAATTTACAATTCCTATAAATAGGGACTTAATTTTGTAGTATCTCATCTAAGTTTGTTTCGTCATTTGATCAGAAAGAAAATTTGTGTTCCCATATAATTCTTAGTTGAGGAAGGATACAAAAATGAGTCATAACAAGCACTGGTTAGCTAAAACGAAAGAATCTGATTATTTTCGCCATCAATGTCAGAGTGAAGGTTACAATCTCTATAATTGTTTTGCACTCATATGAGACCAAGTGGTCATTCGTATTAAAAAGAAGGTAATTTTCTATTCATGATCACTATGCAATGCTTATAAATACAAGTCAAGGACCATCACTGAAATGTGTAGGAGTTTACCTTTCAAAATCGGTATTAACTCATAGATAACTGAATTGTAGCATTGACTTCACTAGAGGATTTGACGTTTATCATTAAACATCACAATGAACTCTATGAACGATACACAAGAAATACTATTTATAAAGAAGTGTTCAAAAACTTACCAATGGTATATATGCACATAAAATAACTTCACTACTACAAATTATCCAAAAAAAGAAAAACAAATTGACACTATACATCTTTTAGTGTTAGTAAACTCCTACAAAATATTAGTTCTAATTATGCAACGTCTATGACATATTATGATTCTTAGAATTAAATATAATCAAAGATTAAAATAATAACAATTAATAAATTCCTCCAATATTGTGCAAGCAACTCAAGTAGATGAAATATACAAGAAATCCATAATTGAAATACCTCTCTGTAGGCAAGTACAAAACAATACAAAAGTATCATCTTATATTTTTTAACTCAATGTATAAGCATGTAAAAAATCATTACATACATTTAACAATACATTGTTGATGACAAGTAGTTAGGAACAAATGAAAAATCAAAACATAACCTAATATAATATATATTATTTTTGCAAGTTACATAATTTGAAAATGCAACTTGGCGATTGATGGATAATGAAGACGATAAATCTAATGTGTTATTGAATATTTAATATTAGAACTACTTTTTATACATCACATTTCACGTTATCATATGATTCATTTCTTAAAACAAAGTCCAAGTTTAAGAAATACAACATTAAATTACTGAAAATACTATGGTTTTTCGTTCTTACTCCTTCGTTCCCACCGCCAATATGGTTATTTCACAAAATCATTTTATACTTAAAAAATCATGCAGCGTCAAATCACATAATATCTTAAAACCAAAAAAAAAAAAAAAACTAAAAATTTCTTGACTAACAAGATTGAAAAAGATACAGTGCACATCAAAAATTTAAATACATATAATTAAGGCGATTTCATGTGAAATAAAGTCATAAAAATATGCTATATTCAAGTATATAGAATTCAATATAGTATAGCACCACCAACGAGATATACAACAAGATACCGATACTTATCAATCGAGAAGTGATAGCTATTGTGCAACGCTCGGATAAAAAGCTAGTAACCATAAATTACCGACAATAAAAATCAATTAATTGATTTACAATAGTCCAATTAATATGCAAAATAGGGATATAAACTAAGGTAGATATTGACTTTAAACTTGGTATCTACCTCTAATCATGGCCAACAACCATGGATAAACCATATACTATACTCAAGATATGCAAATACCTACTAAGGACCCAAGAGCCTCATAAATATACAATTTTTGCTTAATATAGTGACAATATGTTTTGATCAATTTAGGAGAAGTCATAATACAGGAACATATAATTATAACTTTGACTAAAGAGGGAATAAGCTTGATGATAATTGTAGATGGGCGATCAAATAGGTTAATCTCTCCAAATAAGTCCTCATTCCTCCATCAAAATGTGAATTGGATACTCTCGGAGCCCACTTCTTCACACCAGAAGTTCTAAATAAATTTTTAATTGGGATTAAACTATTAATAAATAAATTGTCTACTTAAGTTGATCGCAATAAAGCATAGAGAAAAACAAAATGTTAAATAATTTCATAATAAACATGATACGTGATGATTGTTAGCATCGAAATCAAAGACTCAAGGACAGAAAGAGAAAGCAAAGACACAAGAAATCCATTAAATTGCATTTAAAACTCAATGCATACGAAAGGTAGTGAAAAATCAACATGAAGTTGGCATTCCTCTGTTTGCTAGTAGTGCTTCTTTGAACCTCAATTAACTTCTAATATTGATTTTTTATCCAAAATCATAACATGAATAAAATGAAAATGCAAAACCCACCAATTATCAGGTTTAACCAATTAGTCAAAATACCCAGTATTAATATTTTGAATCTCAACAGAAGTCTTCTTCTTCAACACCCAATGCCTATTCGGTGAAGCAAATGATCATCAGGTGGCTTCTTTGATTGATGACCTTGGACTTTTGTTTGGCAACTCCCTTACGCTGCATCTTGTAATTGATAGAAAGCACCATGTGGACTTCAGGAAAGAGAGATCAGAGAGGGGGTGATTGATGGTGATGATTAAAAAAAAAAAAAAGAAAGGAGAGTGATAGAGAAAGAATCGGTGCACATTAGATATGAGGCTAGAAACCGACTATCAGTTATCTTCTTCATTATGAGTTTTGGGATTAACTGAAATGTGGAGATTGAGCAAACGTAGGAGAGGATAAGGTGTGTCGTTTGAAATTTGACTTGTCATTTTTTTGGAGGGATTAGGTAATTAGACGGGATTGCGCCATATGCTTAGGATGTAGGAGGGAAGGTTTCTTAGCGCTTGTCATCCTACTATTTATTATATAAAGTTTAAACATCATATGAAAATTTATGACAAGATAGGAATTTTGCATCCGTCCAAAACTTATAAAACAAACTTTAACAACATACTACGTTAAATGTTATATAATAACTTACTGTAAGATAGTTTCAATGAAGAATTTATGTGATACCAATGATACCATGCTTAAAATTATAAGGACAAATTTACAAAGTCGTTTCTAGAACATGGTAAAATGTGCTTATTAGCCGACATACTCACACAAGCACCTATGAAACTAAGAAATAATAATAAAAACAAAAGATCTAAGATCCAAGTCCTGAAAAAAAAAAAAGTCATCAAAATTCCATTGTAAATGATGTTGCTATAAACATAGCTTGAAAAATATAGGGAATGCAAACTTAAGGTACTATTTTTTTCAACTTATTATAAATAATTTATTATTGATCAGTATTAATGAGTCCTGATAATGGTTGAAATAGTGAGTGAGAAACGTGACTAACTTCTATCCTGATGAGTGTTGATCAGTTCTAATTGATGTTGATCAGTGTTGAATGTTGATTACAAATATTTATGGTAAATTGAAAAGAATAAACCCATGCAAAGTCCAAACATGAGACACTGAAAGGCTAGCCTCAAGTGTTTGCTTAGAAACATCTACATTAGAATATTTTTGAAAAATTGCAGATCCAGTTGAATTATGTTTAATCATAAAATTGCTATCCTCACTTTTTTTAGAAAGAACTTTTACAAATTTATGAAAAAATTGAAATATTTAAATGCTATGGTCTTGATGACTTTATCTATTTAGGACGATTGTTAACGTACTCTCATAGTCATACAAGACTCAAGACTATAGCACCGTTTGGACCTTCGAAATTTTGATGAACAGAAAAAAATTTGAGAAAATTACTTTTTTTCTTATGTTTGGTGTAGAAAAAATCACAAAGAAAAAAAATATGGAGGAAAGTTAGGTGGAAAAATTATTAGAAACAAGTGATAAAATTTTCCTCATAAAATTGTGAGGAAAGTTTGAGAAAAATTCTCAACCTCCTTCAACCTCGCATTGCTTAGATGATATCAACAAGATTCAAGTAGTTCATCAACATTCAAAATTTTCATCCAAATTCTTGTATTTTTTTTTTTAATCCAACAACAACAACAACAACAACAACTCCCAGTGTGGGTCCCGCTTTTGCGGGATCTGGGGAGATCCAGCTTTTCTATCCACCAAATTTTTTTTTTTTAATCCAAACTAGAAAAAAACTCATATTTTCTCCTTACTTTTTTTTTTCCTTCACATTTTTTCCCTTCAACTTTTCTACCCACCAAATTTTCTGAGGACCACACGGGGCCTATAAGTCCTCGACCGATTATATAAACATGTTATTGAGCTCTTGGTGTCCAACATGATTTTACAAAATCTTATCCAAATAATCCAGTCATGCCAAACCCTACCCCCCCCCAACCAAATCTTTTTAAATTCGAAAGCAATCAACAATTGAGGGTCTATTGACTCTACTCTTTTCAACTTATCATAAGCAACTTATTGTTGATTTGTTTTTATGAATGCTTATCAAGGTTAAAATTGTAAGTAGGAATATGACTAAGGCCCTGTTTAGCAAAGAGCTTTTTGGCCAGAAAGAGCTTCTTTGACTAAAATTAGCTTTTTGACCAAGTAAAAAAGCTAATTTGGGTATTTGACGAAAGAGTTTTTTAAAAGAGTTTTTTGGGTCCAAAAAGCTAATTTGAAAAAGCTAATTCTATGAGCTTTTTAGAAGAGCTTTTTGAAGAATTAGCTTTTTGTTTCACAACTTTATCAGAAACAACTAATTTTACCAAACAGTTTTTCAACAAACAGCTAATTCAAACAGCTAACTCAAACAGCTAATAGGTAATAGCTAATACAAACAGTTAACAGCTAACAGCCAACAGCAGTTTGCCAAACAGGACCTAAGTATTATTCAGTACTAATTGATGCTGACTAACACTAATTAATGTTAATTAGTACCAAATACTAATTATAAATACTTATAATAAATTGAAAAAAATAAACTTTAGAGTCCCTTGAATATGCTCGTAGGATCCCCCTCTCCCTCTCTCTCCCCCACCCTAACCCCCGGTACTCCCACGCAACCCAAAAAAGAAAAAAGAAAAAAGAGCAAAGACTGGATCACATGGAGATCTCCAAAGGCCATCAAAACGAGAAGAAAAAGGAAAAAAAAAAAAGATAGAAAATGAAAATAGTAGAAAAATAAAAAAAGCCAAAATGTGTAACAAGCTGGACTAGAGTGAAGTAGAGCCATCCAAGTTGTCCATTCTTTTTATTGTTATCACTTTTAAAGGCCATCCACGTTGACACGGCTGCCAATCCACTAATCAGACGTGGAACTCATTATGAATAATGATTGCGACATCACGAGTCCATGAGTAGCAAATTATTATATACTCCTGGAAGCATGTCCTTCCACATCCTATACACATACATATATATATATATATATATATATATATATATATATATATATATCTACAAACATATCACTCAGAACAACAAACTATTATATACACCAATAAGCATGTGCTCTCATATCTTACATACATATATAT
>JAKOGI010002127.1:120902-139906 GCA_029747015.1 Carnegiea gigantea
TATATATATATATATATATATATATGTATATATACACCCATACACACACATGTATGTGTGATGCTCATTAAGAAAGGGCTTTATCTTGTGAGATTTTTGGAAGCTCGGGATGTGGTGAATGTTGCGCACAAGGGCTTATACCATTTTGACCATAAATCATTTATTGTCAAATCTTGGACTCCTGAATTGGACATCAATACAGATCAGATTGCATCGTTACCAATTTCGATTCAGCTTCTAGGATTGGATATCAAATATTGGGGGGGCTAAAGCCTCAGTAAACTAGGAAGTATACTGGGCATACCCCTAAAGACAGGCAAACATACAAATAAAAAAACAGTGTTGAGATATGCTAGACTTTTGGTGGAGATGCCTATAGATGGCAATTTCCCAGAATACATTGAATTTGCCAATGAGAAGGATGTATTGATTGGGCAGAGGGTGATATATGAGTGGTTGCCACTCAAGCATGCTCACTGCAGGATGTTTGGACACGCCCAGAAAACCTGCAGGAAAAAGGATATGCAAAGGAAAGAATGAAGAATCAAAGCAAGTACACTACCTCATACATCTCAGCAGGCACAGGTTCAAATCCAAGCCCCTGCACAGCAGATAGAGGGAGCTGAAA
The DNA here is from genome assembly GCA_029747015.1 of Carnegiea gigantea. Classification (NCBI taxonomy): domain Eukaryota; kingdom Viridiplantae; phylum Streptophyta; class Magnoliopsida; order Caryophyllales; family Cactaceae; genus Carnegiea; species Carnegiea gigantea. Next base: position 121,531 of record JAKOGI010002127.1, read on the forward strand.
ATAAAGAGGTAGATGAATTCCATGGAGTGACTCGGGGCAATACTAAGGGGAAGCCAACATGTACACAGCAGAATGACATAAGGGCAGACAGCACATTGCCATTGGCAAATTCTTTCCACACACTACTAGAAAGGGAGGGTTCTACAAGGAGGGAATAACCGGGGTGGGGGGAGCATATCTCTAAATGGCTAAAATAATCAGCTGGAATATTAGGGGCATGAATGGCCCCACCAAACAGGAAGACATAAAAATCTTCCTGTATCTGCAGCAAGTTGGGTTGATAGGGTTTTTAGAAACCAAAGTTCATCTATAGAATGTCAAGTAGGTAATGAGAAGAATTTGTAATCATTGGCAGTGGGATCATAATGCCACACAGACTGAAAGAGGTAAAATCATAGTTGGCTGGATTCCATCAAGGTACAGTTTTAAGACACTCCCTAAAACTGATCAATTGATCCATGGAGAGGTTATACAGTTCTCCACATCCGAGAAGTTTTATCTAACCTATGTGTATGGGACGAATCTAGAGTACCAAAGATAGCCACTGTGGGATACACTAATATGTATATCACTTAATATGGAATAAGCCCCTTGGTGTGTTCTAGGAGATTTCAATGCTGTGCTCTACCAAGGGGACAAAATAGGAGGAGTGGAAGTGACTGATGGGGAAATTAGAGATTATGTAAACTGTCTTCTCCAATGTGGTCTACATGAATTCAACCATACAGGAGCTTACTTTACATGGGCTAATAAGACTATCTAGTCTAGGATTGACAGGGCCTTTTATAATGATATGTGGCATGATTCCTTTGCCTTTACTCATGTGCACTTCTTGACTCAGGGTCTCTCTGATCACTCCCCCATTGCCCTAAGTTTTCCTTGTTGCCCAAAGCTAAAAAGTAGTTTCCAATTTTGTGACATGCGGGCTAAGGATGAGGGTTTTAAGGACATAATCATGAGTAGCATAGGGCATCAGCTACCAAACTCATGGTTAGGGGCCCTAAAGAAAGTATTATGCAAGCTGAAATAGCTACTGAAGTAACTGAATAGAAATAGATATACAGATATCTACACTTAACAAGCAAGAGCTAGAGAGGAGCTGACCAACATCCAATCACAGTTGCAACATGACCTGGGTAATATAGAACTGCTATAGAAGGAAGTCATATGCAGGGAACACTATGTAAAAGTCACTCATTCTGCTATTTCTCTTTTAAAGCAACAAGGAAAAGCTAACTGGATAGCTTATAGGGATGAGTGCTCAAGATTTTTCATGTCTAGAATCAAACAAAGGAAAGAAATGACATGCATCTATACATTGAGGGATCATAATGATAACTGGGTGGAGGGATTTGAAGAGGTGGCTGAAGTTATGACCAATTTTTACTAAGAATTACTGGGGAAAAAAGAACAACATAGATCAAAGGTTGACCATCAAGTTATCAGTCAAGGGAAGTGCTTGAATATTGATCAGCAAATTCAATTGTGCCAGCCATTTACTAACTGTGACATCAAACAAGAACTTTTTTCCATTATTAACTACAAATCTCCTAGGCCAGATGGGCTCACTAGTGGATTCTATAAAGAAGCCTGAGATTGCATTGGTACAATGGTGTGTTCAGCAGTTCAGGAGTTCTTTTCTAAAGGAGAGTTACCAATGTTCTATGGGGAGACAAAACTAGTCCTAATCCCCAAAATTATCAATCCTGAAAGAGCAAAGCACTTTAGGCCCATATCTTGTTGCAACGTGATATACAAATGCATCACAAAACTATTATGCATAAGGCTGAAAGAAGTACTCCTAGAGCATGTGAATGCTGGATAGGGAGCTTTAGTTCAGGAGAGGGAACTCTTGTTTAATGTGTTGCTATGCCAAGACCTGGTAAGAGGCTATAATAGGAAGCATACCTCACCTCGATGCATTATGAAGGTGGACCTTCACAAGGCATTTGATTCAGTCCACTGGAAATTTATCCAGGAACTTCTTAATGCACTCAAATTCCCCCCTTAATCATAAAATGGAACATGTCCTCCATCTCTTCTGTTCAGTTTGTGTAACACCCCTACTACCTATTAGGGATGTTACACCGCTAGGATCCCCGAGGGAGACCCTAAGGCTCTTCTTTGATTGATTTCCTTTAAGAATCTACCTAACTCTAATTGAGTTGGGGATTTCTGGAACGAAACGGGTAGAGTTTCGTCTGTATTTACAACATTTCCAATGTTTTTCATTACAACTTTAGAGTACCTGTGACATTTTAACCAAAATTCAAAGTAAACTGGAAGTTGCCAGCGAGTCATACACTCGCGGTTAAGGCTTAGGCCTTTACAACACTATTTGCAATAAATTTACATAAGTTTACACAACTAGAGCCTCTACATGCCTTAATTTATGCACTTCCTTAGCCAAAACAGTACTTCAGGTAGCTTCACACAACGCATCACAGGTACACCTGCAGGAGTAACTAGCAATTCCTAGGAGGCAGACAAGTTCTTACATTCATTCACCACCTGGTGGAGGGAAAAAGAGGAAAGGAAATGGAGCGAGCCACCACATGCTCAGTGAGTATTTCTCTACTCCTTAAAACAAAACCTTTACAGACAATACTACTCGTATTAATCACATATCAAGTATTTCTGTAATACCGATCATTATATTAAGCTATATATAGCATATACATGGGCTATTCACATGCCAAACCTTCATTCATTCAATCATTCGAGAATTACGTTCCCATTCATAGGTGTTAGACCCGTTAGGTTATTCACATGTTAAACACACATTCATAGAACCTTTAATACTTTGGAAACCTTCTCATACGACGCATACACGTTTAAGCAAATAAACTCAAGGTAGGAAGAAGGGAAGGCTACATTCAAACATGCTTGAAGGTCATTTCATTGCTCATTCGTTGAAAGCTTTCTTTCTTTCGTTGAAAACATTTTCTTAACCTTCGAAGGAAGTTTCATTTCGTATTAGTCATGTAATGATCCTTATAAACTTTTCATACATCATTCCATATAGCCTTTGGGCCCATAAAAAACAAAAAGAACTTCCTTTCCTTTTTAATCGTTTAAAATGGTAAAGGCTAATTGCTTTTCTTAACTTAGTACGAAAATACTTCTGGCATAACATCATTCAGGTGCTGATTGGGTGAGATCTATTCTCAACCCCATAGTGAGACCTATCGCTCACACTTAAGCTCTTACTCCCGGGATGGCTACATCTAACATATCGGACCATTATATCAACCCTCGTCAGGGCCTCTAGGGTTTCCGGACCTTCCCTTAGGTTAACATCGTTCATTTCATATTGACCGAAGCACATTATCTTAGCCACTTCAAAGCTTATGGGCCATAACGGCTAATAATTTTATTGTGTCTTTTGGTAAAATCATTTAACATGTAACTCACACCATTTCTAAAACGTTTTAGGGATTCCTCCCAAACATTGTTTGAGTAGCTAAAGTAGGTCATTGCTCGCTACTAGACATGGCTATTATTCATTTAAAACACATGAAATGTCCTTTGCCAAAACATCACCTTTACACACACATGTTACATCTTAAACATGAAAGGGAAAGGGGATACACATATCACATTTAAACTCCCTCCTCACAAGCACCGTACCACAAGGACCTCGAACCACTCATAGTTCTTTCTCAAACCATCCAACTACCATCTCGGTTTTATATTTTACTAATCCTATCATATTCTCAAGCTAGCTTAAAAGAAGATAAGGTTTAGGTACTCACCTGGTAAGCATCACTACTCAAGCGGTGGGTTATAGCAAGCATACGAACGCATACGCATCATTATATTCACATATAAACCATAACATCTCATTTAGCAATTAGCAGGCCATTACGGGGTAGCTAAGCATACAAGTATACGAACACATACGTACCATCATATTCATGTATAAACCATAGCACTTTATCTAGCAAGTCAAACACGATTGGGTTTTAAACATTTATTATTTATTTCGGAGTTAGTGAGCAGTTATGGGGTAGTTAAGCGCATAAGTGACCATAGAGTGGCTAAACATTTATATATGTTGATTTTAAACTCGTACGATGCAATTCGAGGTTCACAAATGGTCATGGAGTGACTAAACATTCATATGCATTGATTTTACACATGTGTGATTCAGTTCGAAGTTAGTTTCTAGGCATGATTCGACTTAAAGCTTTAAGTTTGAATTATCTAGTTAAGTTCGAACCTCAGCTAAACTTATATTGATTCATTTCGATGCTAAACATATATCGATTCGAATCGAAGCTAAGCATACATAATTCATTTCGAATTAATATTTCAGGCATAATTTACATATATTGATTCGAATTGAAGCTAAGCATACATAATTCATTTAGAATTAATATTTTAGGCATAATCTACGTCAATTAATTCGAATTGAAGCTAAACATATATAAACCACTTCGAATTAACATTTTAGGTATAATTTACGTCAATTGATTCGAATGGAAGCTAAATATATGTAAATCACTTCGAATTAACATTTCAAGCATAATTCACCTAAATTGATTCGAATCGACGCTAAACGTATATAATTCGTTTTGAATTAGCATTTCATGCATAATTCACCTAAATTGATTCGAATCGAAGCTAAACATATATAAATCATTTCGAATTAACATTTCATGCATAATTCACCTAAATCGATTCGAATCGAAGCTAAACCTATATAAATCACTTCGAAATTAAACCTCATGTATGAACTAACAAAATTAATCCAGTTCGAAGCTAAGCATGTGTGTTTCATCTCAGAATCTAATCTCAGGCAGCACATTCTAATAAATTTGGCTACGCTAGTCTAACATGTAACATCGATTCCGCTAAAACGTTTGCGAAATTAGTATTAACTTAGGAGGAGAGAAATAATTACTTGAAAACGCTTAATAACCCACTTAATTGGCAGCAATTCACGTCCCAAATCCCCTTGAACTGGACCCCGGTTCTACTACACCCAGAATCTGAAACCCTAGCTTCGACTTAGTGGCAATTTAAGTTGATTTTGGCCAGAATTCAACTCCCAATTTATAGAGGAGGTCGTGAAGGTCGTGGGTTGTCGGATTCCGAGACACGGGTGGCGGTTTTTGGGGGTTAAACGCGTGGTTTTTGGGCTGGGAGAAGTGGATGGCAGTGTGTGGTGGTTGTGGCGGTGGAGGACGCGTACTGGGGGGACCGGTGGTTCCTTTCTCTTGCCGGCGACAAGTGGCGGTCGGCGGTGGACGCCAGACGGCGCCGGTGGCCCAAAGAGAGAGGGAGAGAGCAGCGAGTGGGCTAGAGAGAGAGTAAGGGTGTCGGGTGTGCCTTCGGGTCTCAGAGACCCAACTCCCCTCCCTTTTTGTTCTAATTTTTTTCCTCTTTTTTTTGGCTCAACTAACATCATTCAACTAAATTCTGGTCCCGTACTCGTTAATGGTTAGGCTAAACTCGAGTTGAAACGACCTACAACTAACATTTCAGTTTAAACTTTGGAAATCAACCAAGTAAAACGAAAAACGATTTTAAAAACTCGGTTTAGCATTGATTCGATAATTTTATAAATAAGTAACGTCAATAATAACATTAATCAAATAATCGTTCTTTTTAATGAAATTAATCGTTAAAAACTCACACAGTCCATTTAATATCTTTGTCGAACCATAATTCAAACGCAACTGGTAAATTCAGCAATTGAAACAGTTAGTCAGCAATAGAATGAAAGCGTGGCCCTTACACTCTCTCCCCTTAAAAGAATTTCGTCCTCGAAATTTGCTCACCTGATGAAAACAATGTGGGATATTTTTCACGCATTTCGCTTTCTAACTCCCAAGTTGCTTCTGCCACCTTGTGATGTTTCCATAACACCTTAACATAGGGGATGCTCCTATTTCTGAGCTTCTTTTCCATCTTCTCCAAAATCCGAATGGGTTCTTCTACATAGGTGAGATTCTTCTTAACTAGCAGGGGTTCATATCGGATGACATGATCCGGATCCAGAACATATTTCCGGAGACTGGATACATGAAATACATCGTGGATGCCTTGCAATGAGGGCCGTAAGGCTAGTCGGTACGCAACCGATCCTACTTTCTGCAGAACTTCAAACGGTCCAATGAACCTCGGGCTTAGTTTTCCTTTTTGCCCAAATCTTATACTTCCCTTGAGTGGGGACACTTTTAGAAATAAATGGTCTCCAATCTCAAACTCCAGTGGCCTTCTCCTATTATCCGCGTAACTCTTTTGCCTACTCTGTGCAGCTTGCAACCTCTTGCGGATTGTCTTGATTATTCCAATCGTTTGATCGATTAAGTCAACCTTGGAAGGTTCCCTTTCCCCTACTTCATTCCAACAAACCGGAGTTCTGCAACGTCTACCATATAACACCTCGAAAGGAGCCATGCATATACTAGTGTGGTGACTATTATTATACGCAAACTCGATCAGAGGCAAGTTATGATCCCAAGCTCCAGCGTAATCGAGTGCACAGGCTCTCAACATATCCTCCAAGGTTTGAATGGTTCTTTCAGATTGACCGTCCGTCTGAGGATGGAAGGCCATCCTTAAACGTAGTTCGGTGCCCATTGCTCTTTGAAAACCATGCCAGAAGCGAGATACAAACTTGGTATCGCGATCTGACACAATACTGAGTGGCACACCATGCACTCCTTATTGTATAGGTTAGCCAGTTGCTCAGAGGTGAAAGTGGCCTTGATGGGTAAGAAGTGTGCGGCTTTAGTCAATCTGTCAAGTATAACCCACACACCGTCATGCTTTCTGATGGTTTTTGGCATTCCAATAATGAAATCCATGGTAATGTGTTCCCATTTCCACTCGGGAATTGGCAAGGGTTGCAGTAAACCTCTAGGTTTCTGATGCTCGGTTTTCACCCGTGGGCACGTAAGGCACCGAGCCACGTACTCTGCGATATCCCTTTTCATGCCATTCCACCAGTAATGGGTTTTCAAGTCATGGTACATCTTCGTACTTCCAGAGTGTACAACAAGTGTGGAATTATGCGCCTCCTTTAACAACTCCTTCTTGAGAGCCGTTATGTTTGGTATACACAGTCTATTCCCATACCAAAGTACCTCATTTTGGATGAAAAATACCTTATTCTTTCCTTCTTCCATGCCTTTCTTTATCTTCATAAGTTCAGGGTCATCCTTCTGCTGTTGCTTGATCGTTTCGATCAATAGCGAAGAGATTTGCAGCGCTGCCAAGTAGCCTTGATTTCCTGGTAGCACTACCTCTATTTATAGCGCGTCGAGCTCCCTTAGGAGTCTCTTTTCTTGTGTGAGTAGACAGGCTATAGACCCCATGGATTTTCTACTCAGTGCATCAGCCACCACGTTTGCCTTTCCAGGATGATATTTGATCTCCATATCATAATCCTTCAGGAGTTCTAGCCATCTTCTTTGCCTCATGTTTAACTCTTTCTAAGTAAAAATGTATTTCAAGCTCTTGTGGTCAGTGTATACTTCACACCTTACCCCATAGAGGTAATGTCTCCAGATTTTCAGGGCAAACACAACCACGGCCAATTCTAGGTCATATGTTAGATAATTCCCTTCGTAGGACTTCAATTGGCGAGAGGCATAAGCGATAACTCTACCTTTTTGCATTAACATACAACCCAGTCCCTTCTTGGACGCATCGCTGTAAATTACAAACCCTTCATTACCCTCAGATATAGCTAGTATTGGGGCAGACACCATTCGTTTCTTTAGTTCCTGAAAGGCATCTTCGCACTCTGTAGTCCATTCAAATTTGTTGGTCTTCCGAAGTAATCTGGTAATAGGTAAGGCTAGTTTAGAAAATCCTTCTACAAATCTTCGATAGTAGCCAGCCATACCTAAGAAGCTTCGCACTTCAGAGACATTCGTGGGTCTCGGCTAATTTATAATGGCCTCTATCTTTGTCGAGTCCATCGATATGCCATCCTTGGTCACTATATGACCCAGAAATTGCAACTCCTCTAGCCAAAACTCGCACTTTTTAAGCTTGGCATATAGTTTGTGTTCTTCTAGGGTTTTCAACACCATTCGTAGGTGGTTTGCATGTTCTTTTCTAGTCTTAGAGTATACCAAGATATCATCGATGAATACCACTATGAATTTGTCGAGAAAGGACTTAAAGACCCTATTCATTAAGTCCATAAAGAATGCGGGGGCATTCGTTAAACCAAATGGCAACACCAAGAACTCATAATGCCCGTATCGAGTGCGAAAGGCGGTTTTAGGCACATCTTCCTTCTTGATCTTCAATTGATGGTACCCCGATCTTAAATCGATCTTTGAGAATACTGAAGCACCGGCCAACTGATCAAACAAGTCGTCGATTCTGGGAAGTGGGTATTTATTCTTAACTGTCACTTTATTTAGCTCTTGATAGTCGATACATAACCTCAAACTTCCATCCTTTTTCCTTACAAAGAGTACCAGTGCTCCCCAGGGCGAAACACTAGGCTGGATTAGCCCCTTGTCGAGTAACTCCTACAACTGGGTTTTTAATTCCGTCAATTCGGCAGGTGCCATTCGATAAGATGCCTTAGATATTAGGGTAGTTCCAGGTACAAGTTCGATGGTAAACTCGATTTCTCGATCAGGTGGTAGCCCTGGTACTTCTTGGAATACCTGTGGGTACTCTCTTGCTACCGGAATCTTATTCAGGTCTAGATCCCTTGGTTTTGTAGCTTCAATTGCACACAGATAGCCCCGACATCCTTTCCTCAGTATCTTGAATGCTTGCATGGCAGATACAGTTGGATGGTAACTTGATGGCCACTTCCCTTAAAGGTAACTCTCTCTCCATCAGGGGCCGATAAGGTAATCAACTTCCCTTCACAGTCAATAGTAACTTTATGCTTAGTTAACCAATCCATCCCTAGGATAACATCCCAGCCTTGTATACTCAGTTGCACTAGGTCTGCAGGAAGGACTACCCCTTCTAATGTAACGGCGCAATTTCTAAAAATAACATCAGTGTAGTAGGTAGGGCCTAAGGGAGTGGTTACATATAATTGTACATCCATCTCGTCAGGTCTGCTGGCGAGCTTCTTTGCGAACATAGGATTCACAAAGGAATGTGTCGCACCCGAATCAAATAAAACATGAGTATAAAGATGATTGATAAGGAGGGTACCTGATACAGTGGCCGTGAGATCCTTTGCCTCTTCACCTTCCAGAAAGAGCACCCAGCCACCTGCCTGCGGCCTTTTTCCACCTCTGTCACCTCCTGAAGTTGCATTCATAGGGGGACGGCCTCTCTGCGGGACTGAATTGGTTCCCGTGCCCGAACCTGGTGTGTTGCTTTGTCATCTTCACACCTTCTTGGGGCAGTTGGTAATCTTGTGGTCCGTAGCTCCACACCCATAGCATTCTTAGGTGCCATACCGACACTGACCAGGATGTGTACATCCACACTGGTTGCAGGGTTCCATTTGTTGCCTTGGAGCAGCTTGTATTCCTTTACCCCGATCCTGCGCGGGGTTGAAACTTCTGAATCTCCTGTTCCCCTGAGCACTGGATCCTCCTTGGCCAAATTTTCTTTTGGCTTGGCCTATTTGCCGACTCTCAGCTTTAGTTTCTTCTAAGACCCGGGCTATTTTCACTGCCCGCTGATACATTTCTTGAAAGTTGGTAAAAACATGTCCAACTATCATTCGCTTGATTGGTCCCTTGAGGCCTTGTTTGAAGTGATCCATTTTCATCTCTTCAGTGGTGACTTGGTTGGGCGCAAAGCGGCTGAGCTCATTAAACTTTGCAGCATATTCCACTACGCTCATCTGCCCTTGTTTTAGGTGTAAAAACTCTTGCTCCTTAGCCCTTTTCACGTCCCGAGGATAATACTGGGCATCCATCATAGTCTTCAACTGTTCCCAGGTCAAAGCTGGTTCACCAGCTCGGGGTTTAACAGTCCACCACCAGAACTCAGCTTCTTTTTCAAATTGGTGGGTCGCTAAGCGCACCTTGAAGCCTTCGGGGCAGTCCATTACTTTGAATAAGTTCTCCATTCTTCTCAACCACTCCTCATATGCGAAGGGGTCGGTTCCTCCACCAAACCTCGGTGGTTTTAACTTGTTAAATTGACAAATCATCTCTAGGGCGGTTGGCTCCGCCATCTGTTCTCTTCGGGGAGGCATTGCTACACAACTGTTTATACAAAGTTGCTTAGTTTTATATATATGTAAAAATAGATTTATCAGAGGCATTTATAGACATAAGACAATATTTAGGTAGCATTCATTAGTAAAATGTATTCACACTTTATGAAACATAGGGGGTAATACCCTTGCTCATTCATTCATTCCGAGGATACATTTAGCTCGGGAGTCATCTAAGAGTTCCCGACACACTGACGCCTTAGGAAGGGGAGAAACTAGGAGGGTACACTGACTATGATTTATTAGATACATTACATACGGTAACAACTTCGGATCACGCAAGTCTCTAAACATCACTGGGGGAATCTCCCTCAGGAGGGTTGTCTACTGCTGGCTCATTCGAACCTTCAGACTCAACTGGGGCTAGTAAGTCCCACAACACGAAAGTTGGGGAGTGTTCTACATCGGGCGATTCATCCACCAGCTCCCTCATTCTCAGCATCGTGGCCTGCCAGCCACGGGAATATTGAGCACCAAATGAATCCATCCAGCGTGCCCACATCGTGGCTACTCGCTTGTATCGCCTCACCTAAGGGTTTTCCGCGAATAGAAGCCTCATTTGGTGATGCTCGATTTGATTTCTCTCGGTTATTGTGCTTGGTAATTGTTGGGCAGCGGCGGGAGCAATCAAAGCCATATTGACCAATTCAATAGCGGCATCGCTCCTCCCCAAGGGGGTATCTCCTAAGGAATCTACCCGTCCTTCTGCTAATATTAGGAAATCCACTAATCCTCTGAAAGTAAACGGAGTGTAAGCTCCCCCGCATACATGAAATAAAAGGAGGATGAAGGTGACCTCACTCCATCTTCCCGTGCGAGGCATTGTTCAGATGAACTTGTAAGTCCAGTGATTTTCAGTGACCCGTAAGGGTCTCCACTGGTTGCTCCTAATCATTGCTTCCCAAAAGATGACCGCGTTCCACGCAGCCAGCCAGAATGAAGGTACTCAAAATCATCAATGCTAAATACCATCCTACATCACCACACTGGATTAGGCATAAAACTAACAAGCACGCATTTGTATGGGAGTCCTAAGCCATGTTCTAGTTCATGCACACAAGTATGCAAAACAAGCACATAATAGGCTCAAGTAAACACCTTAAGGTACATACTTTCACACATTGATATACCTAAGGTCACATCTATATGCATACGCAACCTATGGCTCTGATACCACCCAATGTAACACCCCCACCACCTATTAGGGATGTTACACCGCCAGGATCCCCCGAGGGAGACCCCTAAGGCTCTTCTTCTATTGATTTCCTTTAAGAATCTACCTAACTCTAATTGAGTTGGGGATTTCTGGAACGAAATGGGCAGAGTTCCGTCTGTATTTACAACATTTCCAATGTTTTCATTACAACTTTAGGGTACCTGTGACATTTTAACCAAAATTCAAAGTAAACTAGAAGTTGCCAGTGAGTCACTCACTCGCGGTTGAGGCTTATGCCTTTACAACACTATTTACAATAAATTTACATAAGTTTACACAACCAGAGCCTCTACATGCCCAATTCATGCACTTCCTTAGCCAAAACATTGCTTCAGGTAGCTTCACACAACGCATCACAGGCACACCTGCAAGAGTAACTAGCAATTCCTAGGAGGTAGACAGGTTCTTCCATTCATTCACCACCTGGGGGAGGTAAAAAAGAGAAAGGAAATGGAGTGAGCCACCACATGCTCAGTGAGTGTTCCTTCACTCCTTAAAACAAAACTTTTAGACAATACTACTCGTACTAATCACATATCAAGCATTTCTGTAATACCAATCATTATATTAAGCTATATATAGCATATATATGGGCTATTCACATGCCAAACCTTCATTCATTCAACCATTCGAGAATTACGCTCCCATTCATAGGTGTTAGACCCATTAGGCTATTCACATGTTAAACACACATTCATAGAACCTTTAATACTTTAGAAACCTTCTCATCCGACGCGTGTAGGTTTAAGCAAATAAACTCAAGATAGGAAGAAGGGAAGGCTACATTCAAACATTCTTGAAGGTCATTTCATTACTCATTCGTTGAAAGCTTTCTTTCTTTCGTTGAAAACGCTTTCTTAACCTTCGAAGGAAGTTTCATTTCGTATTATTCATATAACGATCCTTATAAACTTTTCATACATCATTCCATACAGCCTTTTGGGCCCATTAAAAAAAGAACTTCTTTTCCTTTTTAATCGTTTAAAATGGCAAAAGCCAATTGGTTTTCTTAACTTAGTACGAAAATACTTCTAATCTAAGATCATTCAGGTGCTGATTGGGTGAGACCTGTCGCTCACACTTAAGCTCTTACTCCTGGGATTGCTACATCTAACATATCGGAACATTATATCAACCCTCGTCAGGGCCTCTAGGGTTTCCAGACCTTCCCCTAGGTTAACATCGTTCATTTCATATCATTATCTTAGCCACTTTAAAGCGTATGGGTCATAACGGCTAATAATTTTGTTGTGTCTTTTAGTAAAATCGTTTAATGTAACTCACACCATTTCTAAAACATTTTAGGGATTCTCCCAAACATTGTTTGAATAGCTAAAGTAGGCCATTGCTCGCTACTAGACATGGCTATTATTCATTTAAAACACGTGAAAAGTTCTTTGCCAAAACATGACCTTTACACACACATGTTACATTTTAAACATACAAGGGAAAGCGGATACACATATCATGTTTAAACACTTCGTAATCATTTCAACCCAATGAGCCACACATGGCCTCGCAATTCACACGATTGCCGTCAATTCACAACCTGAACTCTTCACAAGCACCATACCACAAGGACCTCGAACCACTCATAGTTCTTCCTCAAACCATCCAACTACCATCTCGGTTTTATATTTTACTAATCCTACCATATTCTCAAGCTAGCTGAAAAGGAGATAAGGTTTAGGTACTCACCTGGTAAGCATCACTACTCAGCGGTGGGTTATAGCAAGCATACGAACGCATACACATCACTATATTCACATCTAAACCATAACATCTCATTTATAAGTTAGCAGGCCATTATGGGGTAGCTAAGCATACAAGCATACGAACACATACGTACCATCATATTCATGTATAAACCATAGCACTTTATCTAGCAAGTCAAACACGATTGGGTTTTAAACATTTATTATTTATTTCGGAGTTAGTGAGCAGTTATGGGGTAGTTAAGGGCATAAGTGACCATAGAGTGGCTAAACATTTATATATGTCGATTTTAAACTTGTACGATGCAATTCGAAGTTCACAAGTGGTCATGGAGCGACTAAACATTCATATGCATTGATTTTACACACGTACGATTCAGTTCGAAATTATTTTCTAGGCGTGATTCGACTTAAAGCTTTAAGTTTAAATTATCTAGTTAAGTTCGAACCTCAGCTAAACTTATATTGATTCATTTCGATGCTAAACATATATCGATTCGAATCGAAGCTAAGCATATATAATTCATTTCGAATTAATATTTCAGGCATAATTTACATATATTGATTCGAATCGAAGCTAAGCATACATAATTCATTTGGAATTAATATTTCAGGCATAATCTACGTCAATTAATTCGAATTGAAGCTAAACATATATAAACGACTTCGAATTAACATTTCAGGTATAATTTACGTCAATTGATTCGAATGGAAGCTAAACATATGTAAATCACTTCGAATTAACATTTCAAGCATAATTCACCTAAATTGATTCGAATCGACCCTAAACGTATATAATTCATTTCGAATTAACATTTCATGCATAATTCACCTAAATTGATTCGAATCGAAGCTAAACATATATAAATCATTTCGAATTAACATTTCATGCGTAATTCACCTAAATCGATTCAAATCGAAGCTAAACCTACATAAATCACTTCGAAATTAAATCTCATGCATGAACTAACAAAATTGATCCACTTCGAAGCTAAGCATGTATGTTTCATCTCAGAATCCAGTCTCAGGCAGCACATTCTAACAAATTTGGCTACGCTAGTCTAACATGCAACATCGATTCCGCTAAAACGTTTGCGAAATTAGTATTAACTTAGAAGGAGAGAAACACTTACTTGAAATCGCTTAATAACCCACTTAATTGGCAGCAATTCACGCCCCAAATCCCCTTGAACTCAACCCCGGTTCGGCTACACCCAGAATCCGAAACCCTAGCTTCGACTTAGTGGCAATTTAAGCTGATTTTGGCCAGAATTCAACTGCCAATTTATAGAGGAGGTAGTGAGGGTCATGGGTTGCCGGATTCCGGCACGTGAGCGGCGGTTTTCGGGGGTTAGACGCGTGGTTTTTGGGCTGGGAGAAGTGGATGGCAGTGTATAGTGGTTGTAGCGGTGGAGGATGCGTGCTGGGGGGACCGGTGGTCCCTTTCTCTCGCCGGCGGCAAGTGGCGGTCGGTGGTGGACGCCAGACGGCACCAGTGGCCCAGAGAGAGAGAGGGAGAGCAGCGAGTGGGTTGGAGAGAGAGTGAGGGTGTCGGGTGTGCCTTCGGGTCTCAGAGACCCGACTCCCCCCCTTTTGTTCTAATTTTTTTCCTTTTTTTTGGCTCAACTAACACCATTTAACTAAATTCTGGTCCCATACTCATTAATGGTTAGGCTAAACTCGAGTTGAAACGACCTACAACTAACATTTCAGTTTAAACTTTGGAAATCAACCAAGTAAAACGAAAAATGATTTTAAAAACTCGGTTTAGCATTGATTCGATAATTTTATAAATAAGTAACGTCAATAATAACATTAATCAAATAATCGTTCTTTTTAATGAAATTAATCGTTAAAAACTCACACAGTCGACTTAATATCTTTGTCGAACCATAATTCAAACGCAACTGGTAAATTCAGCAACTGAAACAGTTAGTCAACAATAGAATGAAAGCGTGGCCCTTACAGTTTACAATCACCATCAATGACTAACAAGGCCCCATGTTTCAAGGACAAAGAGGGTTGAAACAGGGGGATCATCTTTCCCCGTTGTTATTTGTCCTTACTATGGAATACTTGTCGAGGCTCTTCAAGAAAGCTAGTGCACAGAAGGGGTTTGAGTACCATCCTCACTATAGGAAAATGGGGTTGACAAATCTCATGTTTGCAGATGATTTAATCATCCTTTACAAAGCTAAACCGACTGCTGTACGGATTCTAGTGGAGGCTTTCAGAGTTTTCACAAGCTGCACAGGTCTGAAAGCTAATTTAGACAAGTCACAAATTGTATTTGGAGGGGATTGCACTCACATTCAGACAGAGTGCCTGGAGATAACAGGGTTTGCAGAAGGAAAGCTTCCATTCAAGTACTTAGGCATGCCCATCACTGCCAGCAGGTTGACAAAGGTGGAATGCAGACTTTTGGTTGATAAAATTACAGCAAGAATCCTCTCTTGGACATCAAGGCACATCTCATATGCAGGTAGGGTGGTGTTAGTGAACATGGTTCTGTTTGGGATGTACAACTGCTGAGGTCAAATCTTCATCATCCCTCAGAAATTCGTGAACCAAGTTATCATAATGTGCAGAAACTTTTGTGGGGAGGAGATGCTGATTACCAAAAAGCCCCATATATATCATGGGACACAATCTGTCGCCCCAAGAATCAAGGAGGGTTAGGGGTGAAGAACCTCAATCTATGGAATATTGCCTGTGTTGCAAAACTGATTTGGGCCACAGCTAAGAAGAAAGACATCCTATGGGTTCAATGGATACATGGGAGATATTTAAAAGGGAAAGAATGGTGGGATTACTCCCCTAAAGGGGATACAAGTTGGTACTAGAAAAAATTACAGCAAGTGAAGGCAAAATTCAGGACATACCCAAAAAAGGATTATCGTGTGAAGGAAGGGTACCAGCGGCTACTGCAGAACTCAACTAAAATCCCAAGGACAAAAATCATATGGACAAGAACAAGCATACCTCGCCACTCTTTTACTGCACGGATGTTCATGCATCAAAAGCTACTAGTGCTATAACGAGTAAGAAGGTTTACTCAGCTCCAATCCATGGAGTGTAAGTTCTGCCACCAAACAGATGAGACACAGGAGCACCTGTTCTTTGAATGCCATCATGCAGCAGAGATATGGAGGAATTTCCAAAAGGAATACGGTATTAAGCTGGAAATGATAGGGATGGAACTATGCCTAAATTCCCTCACCAAGCTGAAGCTATCTAGAAAGATCAGAGAGGTGATCTTTGCATTGTTTAATACAGTCACCTACTATATTTGGAGGGCTAGAAATCTTTTAGCGTACAAGGACCAAACATACACACCATAACAGATCCTGAAAGAAGCAAGGGAACAAATTACCCAAAGAATTCTCCATTTGCATCATCACAAAAATAATTACAATACATGCATAGATTTCATGTTCTATAGACATGTGAGACAAGGGTAACCCTAGGGCTCATTAGGGTGTACATATCAGTTCTGGTTTAATGAATTACTCATTTTCGTGCAAAAATATATATATGTACATACGTATGTATATTTATGTACATACATACATATATATATATGTGTGTGTGTGTGTGTGTGTGTAAATTATTAATATATATATAATTATATATATATATATATACCACACTATTATATATAGATAATATCATATGTATATATATATATATATATGCCATACTTAATTATATAGATAGGTGTATATACTATTAATATACACACACAACACACACAGAAGATATAATATATCATATATATTAGATTATTAGTATATATATATTATAGTGATAATAATCTCACCACATATAGAATATATATATCTCTGTATGTAGATAAACTATATAGTGTGTATATTATATATATATATATATATAATTATATATTATATATATATATATATAGATATATATAATCTATATATATATATTATATATATATATACATATACATCTACATATACGCAGAGATATCAATACCATATTACATAGTGTATATATATATATGTGTGTGTGTGTGTGTGTGGGTGTGTAGTGTGGGTCTAGTATATCACCGCACTTCGTTCATATAATAAAATACGTAGTAGATATATTATACAATATACAATATATATATGTATCTATATATATATATATATAGATAATATGTATACACACATATATCTTGTATATAAGAGTATACATACAGATATTATACAGACATACATATAACATATACATATGTACATATATGAATTTTGTATATATATATATATATATATATATATATATATATATATATCTATACACACACACACACACACACCACACACACACACAACACACACACAAATATATAATATATATATATATATACCTATAATATATGTATAACACCTATATATGGTAGTATATAGATGAAAAACAAACATAAATTATCATACATATAAATAGATATAATATCAATATATATATATACTATATAATAGAGTACTAGAATATATATAGAATACGTACACATCATACATAACGATACAATGGACATAGATGAATACTGTATTATAACTTATATATATATATATATATATATATATATATATATATATATATATATATAAATATGTATATGTACGTACGTAAATGTATATATATCTGTGTGTGTGTACATATTTATATACACACATACATACGTACATACATATAAATATATATATATATATGTATATATATGTGCATATATATTAATGAAATAATATACACACATATATATATATATGCATATGTGTGTGCACATATATATATAATATATATATGATAAATATATATATATATATATATATATATTTATATATATTATATATATATATATATAATATATATGTGTGTGTGTGTGGGTGTGTGTGTGCTTATATATATATATATATATATATATATATATAATATATATATATATAATATATATATATATACATGATGTATATATATATATATAGAAAATATATATATTATATTATATATATATATATATATGTATATTATTTCTTTATACATATATGCAGATATACATATAGATAAATATATATAAATATATATCTCTATGTGTGTGCGTGCGCGCACGTGTGTGTGTGTGTATATATATGGGTACGTATATATCTATGTATGTATGTGTGTGTGTGTGTGTGTGTATATGTATATCTACATATATATATAAACAAATAATATATATACATATATATGTATGCATATGGATATGTACATATGCATATATACATATACATA
>JAKOGI010002128.1:0-139900 GCA_029747015.1 Carnegiea gigantea
CAAGTGTAAGGCCAGCGCTATATATGGCCATAGTGTCGAGTTGTTTGCATCAGAAAACCAATTACATTTGAGTTCAAGAAATACAATTCAGCTTTGAAGTGTTCTTTCAAAGTGTGTGAGAAAATCTAGTTCTATATCTTGAGTGTTGGCAAACTCAAGTGGTGTTCTAATTTCCTAAACTCCTCTAGGTGGTGATTCATTTCTGTATCCTAGAAAGAGTAAAGGAATTTGCCCAAGGATTGGTTTTGAGTGGCTCCTTCTTGGATTATCTCAAACTCAACCTTGAACCTATCCTTCCTTTGTTTCCTTTCTTCCTTAACTAAAACCACAGAACATAACCTAACTTGGTCACTTGGGTGCTCATATACATCATTTGGTATCAGAGCCTAGGTTGCCTACTTGACCAAGCTTCCAAACCCAAACACATCCACAAATCAGCCCCATACACATCTAGTCCTACCATGAGTTCTAGCATGAGCATTAAAAGGTGTTCTAAGTGTCAAGGCTTTGGTCATGCACCCTCGGACTGCCCCAACAAGGAATTCATCACCTTGACCGAATGTGAAGCAGCCATGAAGGAAGAAAAAGAAGTTAGCTATCCATTTGTCTTAAATGGAGAAGGCCATTATCAAGAAAATAGTGACGTTAACTTTGATGCATCTCCCATCTTTGATTCCTATGATGAAGTAGATAATGAGGTAAATTGGAGCCTACCTCCAAGATTTGATGAGCATGAACCTAGCCTCATTCAACCTTCCCAAACCCCCAAACCACAAAAAGCCTTACAAAAGAACCTCTTACTCACCTCTCTTCTCCCAACCGAGTCTAACCCTAGTTTCTACCCTCCCCTTACCCTCTTTTATCAATCCCATGATCATACTGCTCTTCAAGAGATGCCCTATGGTTTTTGTCCACAAAGAACCCCATTCCATAAATATGCCCTCTTGTATGAGAAGAAAAAAGAACTCTCGAGTTTGAGGACAAACTCCAAACAACCCGGGAAGTATGATGCATATTTTCATATGCATCATTTTCATTCCTCAAGCTCAACTTCAAGGGAGGAAAAGGCCAAAAAAGATCATGCATGGAAACACTTATATTTGGTCCCATTATTTGAGTTCCATGACATAAGACACTTTGTGGAGTTTGTTTTGAACTTCAAAGTGCCTTATTCCAAGGGGTTTCCCAAATGGGGATCAAGAGCACCATGCTCCATGCCTATAAACTCCACTACTCCTATTAAGCTCAAGGAAGATCACAAGCAGCCAAAAGAAGCCAAGGAGATCGCCATCATATGCAGAAAAGCCCTGAACGTACCCTTTGAGCTCACACCTGGCTCATCCTCCTCACACCCGGTTTTTGTTACCCTTTTGCAGCAAACTGTAATAGGCCAAAATTCTGATGGTCCTTACATTAATCAAGCCTAAGAAATAAGCTTTCTAACAAGACAAACCACGCTTAAATTGGAGTTCATTTGGTTGGTCAAGTTCAGCCCACAAGCACACGGTATCTTGGCGCAGGATAGTTTGGACAGCCTTCACTATGTGGGCTATAACTTTTGATTGGCTGGTCCAATTTCAATAAAATTGGATTCCCTAGAAACTAGACATCCTAGGATTTCCAACAAGCCCAAGATTATCGAATTTGGTTCAGTATTCAGAGAGATATCCCTCCTAGAAGTTGGGCTTACTGCAGGTGTGAATGCATTTAATAGCCG
Organism: Carnegiea gigantea; assembly: GCA_029747015.1. Taxonomy (NCBI): domain Eukaryota; kingdom Viridiplantae; phylum Streptophyta; class Magnoliopsida; order Caryophyllales; family Cactaceae; genus Carnegiea; species Carnegiea gigantea. The sequence goes on from JAKOGI010002128.1 coordinate 1,718, forward strand.
GAATATACATACATGCATCTTCACTCCTAAAGTCGGTTGCTGCATCCCCCTTTGCTCAAGCTACGTTCCCTCTTTCTCCCAAGGCTGAGATGTGTCTTTTCAAGTGGGAACATCACTCCCTAAGCTGATGGGTTCATTTCACTCAAGCATCATTAAGTTAGATACATGGTTCACCTAGCCGTGTGCATGTTTTCCTTTTTAGTTCCTTGTATTTTGCTTTCTTTTCATTAGTGTCTATTCATAAGTGTGTTCGTATCTTTTCAAGTGTAAGGCCAGCCCTATATAAGGCCATAATGTCAAGTTGTTTGCATGAGTTAATCATCCACATTCGAATTCAAGAAATACAATTCAGCTTTGAAGTGTTCTTTCAAAGTGTGAGAGCAAATCTAGTTTTATATCTTGAGTGTTGGCAAACTCAAGTGGTGTTCTAGTTTTCTAAACTCCTCTAGGTGGTGATTCATTTCTGTATCCTAGAAAGAGTAAAGGAATTTGCCCAAGGATTGGTTTTGAGTGGCTCCTTCTTGGGTTATCTCAAACTCAACCTTGAACCTATCCTTCCTTTGTTTCCTTTCTTCCTTAACTAAAACCACAAAAGATAACCTAACTTGGTCATTTGGGTGCTCATATACATCAATATTCAAGGCAGCTTCGGTTTCGTGAAACCGCTCTATCAAGAATTTGGGTTTGTCACTGGGTATACTTGTGGGGTTGTTGAAGCGCACCATGTTCCTCCATTTCCACATATACTACATTGTAATCACAAATTTCATGGCCCAGTCTTCACCTTGTTCCTTGCTGACTATGTTGCTCCTAGCCCACTCATTGAAAGCCAAGTGACTAGCAGCTCTTCCCATGCCCTTGCTGTAGAACCATTGCCATACAGTCACAGCTTCTGGGCATGTCGGCAGAACATGGTCCGTGGTTTCATCTTCCATTCCACATACTGGGTATGTTGGATCATTAGCTAAGCCTCTCCTTTTTCTATTAGCATTTGTGAGTAGCCTATCCCACAGTGCGAGCCACAAAAATGTCTTACATCATTGCGGCACTTTAATCTTCCAGAGCCATCTCCAAGAGGCTTCCCTTCTCTGTACTAGCTCGTTGCGGATCATTCCGAGCACATCTGCAATTCTACACCTCCCAGTCTCCTTTCCAAAATAATTGGTCCCCTTCGTCATCCTGGAATAACTCACATGAGGCGATTTGGTTTAGGATTTCTCTAGGGAGATAGCTTGAAAGTTTGTCCCACTTCCATCACGTTCGAATGTCCCAATATTCAGCTACTAAATTGTCTTGCATATGATGGGGGATGTCCCTCTCCGCAGCACCCATAAGCGACTGGCCTCCGACCCAGGAGCATTTCCAGAGCAAGGTCCGCTGACCTCTGCGGCGGCATGACCAATTCCTCTATTCAGTAAGTCCAGTTCTCCATAAGCCTTCTCCATGTACTAACCCAACCCTAACCCATATTTATTTATTTAAATCATATTTATTTATTTAATTAATCATGCTTATTAATTTAATCAATCATGATTATTTGTTTAACCAAATCATGTTTATTAATTCAATTACACTCAATTTATATATTTACCGAATTACCTTATGTCATTTAAATTTTTCGCATTCATATATTGTATTTAATCATCCCAATTGGAGATATTTCATTTGGGTCCCATTTTGCAATTCAAGTTTCATTGACTGTTAATTCAAGTTTCATTGATTGATTAAATTTCAGTTAATCGATAGTAGGCCTCGATAATTATGATTGAGCATTAAATTATTTTTCATAATATCACAAAATTTTAAGTTTTAGCTATGTAAAAACTTAGACCCGAATTTATTTATTTTGGCCCAATTCATGGGGCCCAAATTATGGCCCAATTCCATTGGACTTAAATTTTGGCCCGAAAATTTTACTACAATTAAATTAAGTTAATTACTATCATTTGTACCTAATTTTAATTAGTAAAAAGATATTTTGGGAAGGATTAATTTTCAGCCAAGTGAATATAATTAGCTTGAGATCATTTTCTAATCAAGTTAAGAGAACAAAAATTCAACTTTACCTCTTCTTCCTCTTCCTCCACCCCATGGCTGGGCCCCCAATTTTTGCCCAGCCAGTGCCGCCACCAGTGCTACCGTCACTCCCAGCCATCACTAGTCGGCCAGCCACCACCCCGTGCACCACCAGCTGCCACCCCAACTTCCACCACCACCAAACACCACCTCCTTCTTCATATATTCAAGTGCAAAGTGAGTAACTCTATCACTATCTTGTTGATTTTGGTTTTGATTATTGGTTTTATGTTGGATTTGATTATATATCATGTTATCTTGATATAAATAAGAATTATTTTGATGTTTTAATTATTAGTTAAGCTTAAAAGCATGCAAGGGTTGATGTTGCTCATGATCACGCAAGCTTAAGTTTGAAGTGATGGATTTGCATTGTTTTATATATGATTTTATAATATTTAGTCTTATTGATAAGTATGATGATGTTTTTGGTGATTTGGAATGATTTCAAGTGAGGATTTATGTGAAAAAAAGAGGAGAAAGCAAAAACAGTGCAGCTGTGAACTGACAGAAAATAGGGGATACTTTGTCAATAAACTGATAATGATCGGCCCCGCTAAAAATTATGCTTTTTGGTGGGTAGACAGATCAGTGAATTAGCTTTCAAATGCCTTTTGAATTGCCTTAATCTGAGTTCTGTGGACAAAGTTGTGGTCATTTTACGAGGACTGTGCAGGTTGGACTAAAACTAGCATACTTATATTTTAACTCCATTTTGGGAACCCTATGGTGGGAATCATGCTTGGTGTTCTAAATGACAGTTTTTCGAGACTTCTTGATCTTTCCATGTTGGGTTTTTGGGTCTCCATTTGAGGTCAAGGGTGAAAGTTATGAATTTTTGAGCTGAGCTGACCTGCTTTGGTGCAAATTAAACTGTTACTGCAATTTCTACGCAGCGTATACTTGGAGACAAATTTCAAAAATTTTACTATAGATTTTCCATATTATTTTTGAATTTTCTATAAGATTTCATGAATTTTGGTTGAGTATTTTGAGTTTGATGAATTTTGAAAGTATTTTGAGTAATTGTGTAAAGAGCAATAATAAAGATTGAGTGAGATTGATCATGCACGCATGTTGTGTACTTTGGGCCAAGCAAGGTTATTTAAGGGGGAAATGAATTTTCATGGACTTTCATGGGGTTTTTAGCTTAATTAATGAGAAAGAAGAAGACACGTATACAATTTGGGAGCTTGTTTATGAGCTTTGAATCAATTATGAATTTTACAAAGAAATTATCAAGTTTAGTGAGCTTAATAACTTCTATTGAGTTCAATGACTTTTGGGCTGGAATTTTATATATAATGAATTTATGAATGAAATATGAAAGTGGAGAGAATTTTTGACTCAGAAACCATCTTTATCAAACCAAGTTATTGCAATTTATACTATTTTGAACCAAGATACATCTCTCTTGGCCTCAAATCTTTATTACTTACTCAATTGAGAATATATCAAATGTATTTATCAAGCCAATCTAGTATATTCGCTGTTATTTTAAACCAAGCTATACATCAGCGAGCCTTAAACCCGTATCAGCAACCTATCTCAAAAAAGGCTGCAATCACTCCCTCATTTGTCACCATCAAGGCCTTTTTCTTTGTAATCTCATTTATCTTACTGTAGTCTATTTTACTTTCATTTACTTTGTATCGGATTTAATTACTTTTATCAATTCAGTTTTGAAGTTATATTTAAATACTCAAGTTATGTATACATTTAATTACTCAATTTCTATTACACATACTTTTACTTACTCAATTATGTGAGTAAGGATCATTTGCTGACTAACATACCTACAATGACATTTATGAAACAGAGTCAAGGCCTAGTTATCGTTTCCCATTATGCATAAGTGTTATCAAGTCAGAACATATTTATCAAGTCAAATGACATTTGTTTAAAGATTCAAGGTACGTCCATTGCATGTATATTCAGAAAGCAGAACGTGTTTTTCAAGTTACAACTCTTAACGAGTTTATCAATGAATCGGCTTATACAGTGATTTGCCATTTAACTTGTGACCCCATCAGTTATCATTTATAGGGCGTCAGCCCATCATTTATCTGCGCGGCTTCAGGCCAACTCTTGATCGGATTGACAGGTGTACACTTATGTATAGATCATATCATTGCAAGGAGTTCACATCCAGATAATAATGAGCAATTCAGTTTCATATTACTTTCATTTTCATCGTTATTGTGAACTAAATGAATTGCAAAGGCTGGTACCCATCAACAGTGTTTCTATGCCCATTTTGCAATACAGGAATGCATGTACTGAGTTTTAACTCACATTTTCGAATTGTTTTCATGTTTTCTATTTTAGGTGATGAAGTATCACATGTTTCTCCATTTAGCAAGCTCTTTTCGAAGTCATCAGATGCTCACAATGATTCAGCATACCATGAATGTTGGGATCGATCTCAGGGTTAAGTTGGGTTTATATTCAATATACTTTTGTAATGTGGAGTGCGAGTTAGCACATGGTATGATTAAGTCGATTGTATTGAAGTTGAACTATTATAGATTTTGATCTTGGGGTGTTTCAGTTTAACAGATATTGTGATTGTGAACATGAGTTGTAGGATTATATGGTTTCAGTGAGCCTTGTCCTTATCAGGATGGCCGTAGCGCCTTCCATCATTAAGTCTTCTGTTGCGGTTATCTATGAATCAAGTAATTAGCAATTTGGGGGCGTTACACTCCTATTGGATGAAACGTCAGTCCTTACTGGTCTCATACAAATGTTATTCGATCCTCGACAATATTTATGCCGAAGCACTCGAACTCATAATGACTCATTCTCATTCATCAGACGCAAGCCCATTTTAACCAGGAAGGCTGAATTTAGTTGTCTCATTGCTCGTATGCCAAGCCCTCCTCCTTCTTTTGGCCATGTTACGATGTCCCATGATTAGGGGTGTGCAAAATCGGTTTATCGGAGTTTCGGTTAACCGAAAATCGGTTAACCGATTTTTTGGTTCAAAAAAATTCCGAACCGTAACCGAGCCGAAAATTTCGGTTAACCGTTTTTCAGTTAACCGAAAATTTCGGTTCGTCTGAAACCTGAACCGCAGCCGAAACGAAAATTTCGGTTAATCGGTTTTTCGGTTCGGTTAACCGATTTTTCGGTTTGATTACCAGTTTACCGTTTACAAGTAATAAAAAACTTATACTTTCTTACCTAGATTTTTCATTTTTTATGTTTAAATTCTTTTTATAAAAATTAAACTTTGGTTACTATTTATAAATAATAAAAAAGTGCACGTTCCTACATAAATTTTTTATTTTTTATGTATAATTTTTTAAAAAATAAAATTATAGAATTTTCAAATGATCCGAACCGTAAACAAACCGAAAAAAAATTCGATTCAGTTAACTGAACCGGTTTTTCTGAAAAATTTGTTTGGTTAACCGGTTTTTCGGTTCGGTTTTTGGTTTCAGATTTTTTTGCACATCCTTACCCATGATGCGAGGTGGGTTTTACGCTCCATAGCTGTCCCCCCCCCCCAAGGAAGTGCCTTGTTTTCCTATCGAGTTCGTTGCATGTTGTTCTTGGTAACCTCGCCGTTTGCAGGGTGTATGAGGGTATTGCTGCCAAGGTCGACTGAAAAAGGGTAATTCTCGCTGCTAGTGATAGGCATTTTGTCTTCCAACCCGTAAGTCGTTTCTCCACCCGTTCCATCACATGTTTATAGGTGTCTTTGGTTATCCGCCAATTGATGGTGGGTACACCGAGGTATTTGCCTAGATCGTTCGTGGCGGTCATGCTCAGAATGCTACAGATTTCATCAACCTTGTAGTCTTGAATATTTGGGGGGAAGTAAATTTTGGACTTCGACGTGTTTACTTTCTTGCCAGATGCTGTGCAAAATTGGCGGAGACACTGGTTTACCACGGTGGCTTGTTCGGCCAAGGCTTCAGCAAACAGGATAAGATCATTGGCAAATAACAAACTTGATATGTGAGGTCCCCCTTTGCTTGCTGGATCAGCTTCCATTGATTCATAAAAATAGCATCCTCTATTAGGTGCATTAGTCTTTCGATGTAAGCCACAAAGATGTAAGGCTGTAACGGCCCGACCCTAATATTCATTCTAATTACTTTGAAATTATTTTAATTACAAATTAATCAAGTTCTTCACCGCGTTTCAATTCAGCATTTTACATACATCTGTATACATATTCGTGCATTGCAGATTGAAACGACGATGTGGCCTCAAACGGGACTTTATTATACTCCTAAGTAATCCTTTCCAATTTTAAATAAATATTTATTTGAATGACCAGTAGTTTGAAAACAGTCACAATAACAAGAATAATGTGCTAGTAAAAACAATAATAACTTGAAAATACTGAAAAGGTAAGCAGTCGACAATAAAAATATTATTCCAAAAACGATGTGCAGTTTTGTTTAGCCAAAAATACTCCTTTAATTATATATGTATATGCATCACATAATATAAAAATAATAACAATAATAGTAATAAGAAATTTAAAAAAAAAAGAAAAAAAAAAGAAGAAGAATCGACATAAGTTAAAATAAAACCAGACAAATAATACCAATTAAACCATTGAACCCCAAAACCCAAACTCCTCACCCCTCTCTGCTCTGCTCTCTCTCTGCCTGACGCCCACCTCCCCTCCCCTTCTCTCCCTTCACTCGTCCTTCCCTGCCGACCGCCGGCCACCAACAACCCCAGCTGCTAACTGCCGGCCGCCAACGGGTCCAACCGCCAATTTTGTCACTAGCCACCACCACCACGCCCCTCTTTTTGTGCGGCCTCCCCTGTTCTGGGCAACCTTTTCCCGTCTGTTTGTCACTCATTCGCCGGCCAGAATTCGTTCCAGCCACCAGTCATTCGTTGGCCGAAACACCATCCACAGCCACGGCCCAGCACCGCCTTCCCCCGTTCTCCTTGTTCAAGCCCAAATTGGATTGAAAGGTAAGACCCTAAGCCTTGTTTAGTTTGATTAGTTTGGTTATTTGGGATGGAATTTATGTATTGTATGATGTAATTAGCATTGATAATTGGTTATTGTAAGTTTTTGAAATTATTGAGGATTTTTGGACTGAATTTTGATTTGGGCGAAATATTGGCAGAGAGTTGGAGTTTGGTTGAATTTTGATTTGCCTGAGAAATTGCACTAAACTAGTTTAAACAATTTTGATGCACGATTATATAAATTGCAAAAGTTGACATTATTTAGTTCACATTATTTGGTTGAGTATGTAAATTCCATGGCTAGAAGGTGTGTTGAGTGGACATGAACTCGAAGCATTGGTACAAGCTCGATGTACTGTGATTAGGGGAATAATATGCATGGAGTAAGAAATAGTATGAGTATGCAAAATTACGAAAGTCTGACACTATGAGACGTTATTTGGTTATTATGCGCAATGCACATTTCTGAAGTTTTAAATTGATTCATTATTGTGAATTTGTGGCCTGAGGTGATTGAACTGTTGAGAATAGGGAAGCAATTAGCGTTACTTGGTTATAATATGTTTGGTTATAATATGCTTGGTATAAGGAAGGATATAATTTTGGGAATTTATGAAGGTTGAAGTCGATGGACGATATCAGTTATTGCGTGTAATGCGAATTTCTGAAGTTTGAATTTGTTCGTATATGTGAGGTTAATGTATGTTGTTATGAGCTTGGCATAAGTTTTGAGGATCTCTTTGGTTGTTGAATATTGAAGAAAAGGGTACAAGATTAGATATATGAAATGCTTTTTTACTTTTAAGGTGTATGTCAACGGAGTGCTGAAAATCTAAGGACTTGGTTTGTTTTAGGAAGAAGCTAATAATTAATGTTGTGATTAGCTAAGAGTTAGTGTGTGATTGGAGACCATGACTTGTTGCGCAGTTAAATAATTTAGAAGCATAATTTGGTTATAATTTCACATGGAAGAGTGCCCTAATCAAGCCGTAGGTGTTAAACAAATCTTGGAAATAAGTCTAAATATATGAACTTTGATTCTCCCTATATCTAATTTAACCGCATTGAATGGAAAGTTTCAAAATTTAGAGTTAGTTATTAAAAGAAGTGGGGAGTACAATTTGGTGATACAGGATAATAATAATAATAATGATACTGATGATGATGATGATGATGATGATAATAATAATAATGGTAGTAATAATAATAATAATAATAATAATAATAATAATAATAATAATAATAATAATAATAATAATCCGAATGCAATGACGATAAAGTCGATATTAATAAATCCGGAGCACGCCACATCGTCATGCCCTCATGACGTCTATTAGGCGAGCATTAACAATATCAAAGAGATGAAAACAAAAATAAAGTAGGATCAATTAAACCAATAATAATAATAGTCGTTATACGAATAATTGAAAGCAAAGTCGAGGGGAATTTAAATTATTCAATCAGTCATAAAATTTCATAAAACCTCTTAATCTCGCACTAATCATAAAAATTATGTACTAAAACAGGAATGAGGCCGCCTCTATTGCTTCAAGCTGCCGACGCATGTTCTCCATTATAAAGGAGAAAGAATCTCAAAGACCAGGTACGTATATTGCCTGTGCTCTTCGAAAACTCACATGTTTCTCAGCAACGAAAAAAATTAATATAAAATTCATTTAATGAACCAATTTTCTCAATATTTTGTAACATAAACAAGTGGCCCTGCTAATTATCAATCATCAGGGCTCATGCCCATCAATATACCCGCGCACGGCGTCAACTCAGGCTTCTCGATCGGCCTGGGTGGTGAGCACCTAAAGTATGATCGTTTCAAGACGTACGTCGATCAAGGGGTCCACTTCTAGATAATAATCAGCAAATCAATTTTATTTATGCATTCTCTCTCTCCTGTTTGCAAATTAAAAATGTTTTGAAATGCGGGCGCCCAACTACTTGTTTAGAAAACTTATTTTACTGCATAGGAATGTACGTGTTGAGTTTCGGCTCATCATTCGAATGTTTTTATGTTTTCTATTTTAGGTGAGAGATCTATGAAAATTCTTCCTCTTGGCAAGCCAGAAGGCAGCGCGAATTTCAGTTTTTATTGGGCGTTAACTATTTAAAGGCTCACAGTGATAGTAGGTAGAGAATTGCTTATAGTTATACTTCCGAAACTTTGGGGGTTGATAACGTTTAGCATTGGAACGTCAAGTTATCACGTTTGTTATAAACTACATGAATGGGCATATGTTTATTTGTGTCTCCAAAAGTTCAGTAAATCAAGCAGCCTTATTCCATTGTGGAACGGCAGTAATGCCTCCAATCAAATTAAAAGTCTTCCGCTGCTAATTTATAATAAATTAGTGGTTAAGGCAGAGTAATTAGACATTAGCAATTGGGGGCGTTACAGTGGTGGTATCAGAGCCAGGTTTAGCATCATTGTGAGCTATAGGGATGTCTCTGCGTTAGGTTAGATCAGTGAAACGAAACTGTTCGGGCTCAGAAGTTCATATGAATACGTGTAGCATGCAGATGTTTTAGGAACCATTTACCTAGTCTTCATCCTTTGATATTAAGGTCAACGGTATAGTTAAATAATGTCTTTGGGATTCCATCGCTATCAAAGTAGAGTGAGGATGCATTTGGTCAACTTCTTGGTGATGTATGCATTCCAAAAGGCGTATACAAAGCTTGTAGCAAACTTTATGGAATTTTTGGGTTGCCTGTTTGAGCTATTAAGGCATGCTGAAATACTTAATGTTTGGGTATTGTGATATTTAAAACATTCCAGAAAGGTGAAGTCTGCAAACTCTTATGTGATTACCGCAGTATCAAACTACATTTAACCTGCTAAACAAGGGAAATGTATTATGTAGCAATATTCATGGATTGGAACGTTATGAAGCAACCATTGCAATAGTGCAGTAATGTGAATATTTGAGGGCCTATTACAACATCATGGATGATCTGCAATAATCATTTAACATAATGAATTATGTGTGAGCAATCCAGTAGCTTATATGATATTCTTTGACATTGTATGGGTTGTATGCGTCAAGATAAGGTGTTACGCAAATGAGGTGTTGTCCTTAAAGGCGCCTCTCGATTATGTGAATTTCTGTGAGCTACTGACTGTTAGATACATACAAGTCCTTTTACCCTAAAAGCCTGTTTTGTAATGATGGAGGCAATAAGTAATAAGGAAATGGCAGATACCACTGACTGTTAGATACATACAAGATAAGGTGTTACGCTTTGACTCTAGGTCATTGACCCAGACCATATAAACAAATATGTCTCACTTTTGATAAACTTTGGGAGTGTATGGGAGAAAACTCTCTTAGAGATTTGAGGTTTTATAATGAGGTTAGGTTGATTATGTCAACACTTATTATGAGGTCAAACCGAACTCTAAGAACTCCCTGAGATTACTATGGAGGGATTTTAGCTTCAAGATATTTATAAGAGGTTCTAAGGGAGACGATATAAAATTCCTTTTATTATGTTGGATTAGGTCCTGGGTGCTGATGGGTCAAGCTATATGCATCAGATTGTGCGAAATCAAATTAGTAGGGAAGATCTTACCTTGCGGAGTATCAGGTCAATTGGTAATTATGCCCCTTGGGATTAACAAGATTAGATAAAAAGGAAAGAGTACTTAGAAGGGCACTGGGACATTAGAAATTTAGCACCATCAAAGAAGCGAGAGTGATGGCCCACAACCTTGCATATGCTCATTTGGGTGAAAAATGGTAATCTATAAAGGTGGAGCTATAGGTAAAAGCCTTAAGGATATGCCAACGACGTCAATGGGTTCTTACTTTTGCATATAGGAATTCTAGAAGTCATGACTTACGCCTTTGTCAGGAGCAAATCAGATTTGGGAGACAAATAATTTATTGGGATTGAACTTAGGGCACTTGTTAACGCATCACGGCCTATGTTGGCAAGAAATTAGAAGTGGTGGGGTGAGCATATATATCTACATATTGCATGGACTTTATAGAATGATTACTGGTGATTTTATAAGATTAGGATGTCAAATTCAAACGAGCATCATCATGACACAACTTTAGGTACCACAATAAAGGATTGTGAGGTGTGAAGATCCATGAGATGTTGCATACAGATTGAAACCTAGGCAACTTTCTTTTAAACTTTTCAAACCCTCGAAACTTCGTCCACATGAGTTCCTATATTGATTTAACTGAGTTTACAATGACCTTTGGTCAACTAATATTAAACCCCCCTTTTAGATCTTATGGCATAACATAGCATCCTTCTTGACCTCTTGGATTCCCACCTAAAACTAGCCACCCCTTGCTATGCAATAACTTGATGTTATTTGTAAATCCTTATCAATCATATTGAGTTGTGCAACCACGAATTGTTTGTGGCAGCCATACCTCATTTCAGATATTTCTCCCCCATTGAATGTCCTCATGACTACATTCTTTTGGATAATCCTTATCATTAAGATGGATTATGTCTCTCTTGCTTTCTCTCTTGTGTTCTCTCTTACTCTCACTAATTACCTCTGCTCAGTTTACTTTCTACAACCACTATTTCAATAGTAACATGATCTTTCTTGCCTTTAATGCTCAATACTACATAGATTGCTATTTTACTACTAGTCGAGCTATTGGATTTATGTGCAATTAGACCTGTCAATTTGGGCGGGCGGGTCAAATACAGGTCGGGTGTATACGGGTTCGGATAAAATACGGGTCGGGTGTATTTCGGGTTCGGGTAAAATACGGGCGGACGTATTTCGGTTTTACGGGTTTCGGATCAACCCAACGGGTTTGAAGCACCTTTTTAATGAATTATTTCTTTTTTGTCAAAATGAAAAATTCGGCATATTTATTACTTAAAATTGTCAGCGTTTAATAAACAAGCATTGTAATTGTAATTTTTTTAAAGAATATCAAAAATATCCAAACTTTTCAACATGATATATGAAATTCATGTGCAAGTATACAATAAGTCACATTTGGATGGATTGACCCGTATATTAAAATATTAATAATTGACCGGGTCATTCATGGGTCGGCCCATCTAAAACATGTTATCGAGTCAGAGCGATTCGATCTGTTAATAGCCCATTTAATAATTTGATATTTCGTTAACTAACTTTGCAATACATAATAAGGCATATTTTGTTAGTGCGTCGATCCTAATACGAACATAAGTTGGTCCATTGCCCAACATTGCATTAGATTTGAGATCAATTAGAAGAAATCCAAATGAAAGAATATTATATACGCATAAGATATTATAATTATCTATTAATTATAAAATTAAAATTTTAGATTATTATAGAATAATCTTATTTAAAATGCGATGAGACGTATTCATTTTACGAAAACTATAATGGTATGACTCACACATTTTCAATACTTATCTAATTCTAAATTGTTTTCCTTAATAGAGTTGTTTCATGGTCATTTTCAAAAATTGTACCATTTATAAGTCTTATATGACGCTGTTTTATTGGGAAAAAAAAAGGAACCATTGTCTAATTTGCGAAGGAATGTGGGAATTGTATAACGTCTTTCTAAATGATTCGTTATAATGAAAAACTATTATTGTTAAGAGGAAAAATTAAAGAAAATAAAAAGTACGTATATAATATTCGGGTCGAGCGGGCGGGTTCGGGTCGGGTCTGACCCAAAAATTTATGGGTTTTTCGGGTTCGGTTTATTTCGGGTTCAGGTCGAGAAAATCGTATTCAAAACCCAAAACTTCGGAGCGAGTTCGGGTCGGGTTTTCTGGTCAGGTCAATTTTTGACATGTCTATTGCAATGCTTTAGTCCCTATGTAACCTATGACTGAAACTATTTTACTTTTATTGCCCTCTGTTCCTAAATGGTTTGCGCTTATGGTTATTTCCACTCCATGTACATCGCGGTAACATTTTAATTATCCATCGTTTTGGGAAAATGCCACCTGTTTCTTCTACCGAAATCCTATATCACAACAATTCTTAATACTTTTAGACATTAATCAGCTCCTTCCTTGATCATTTTGACTTATGTATTGGTATTTTCTTTTTGCTATTTTACCCCCTCACGACCTCGAGCATTTGCGTAAATGATCTTAATTTGCATACGAAACCTTGCTGATTAATCTGTCTATTGCATTAATGCTATTACTTCTGTCATTTCTTATATTTGGCTGAATCGCCTCATCTTTGAACTTTACTTTCTTCAATGTAATCTGGTCTCTCTTTTAATTTCAAGCTTCGGGAAGTTAGTGGCTCTTTAAGAGCGCTCGTACCTATTTCCAGCATCCTCCACCATGTCTTTGAAACTTATTGCTAAATATTGAATCCATTTTTGCTCGATTTTAAGTCATTGTCAATCTTTTAATACTTTTGATTTTCAACTTCCTCTTCTTCATTTCGCTAAAAGCATATTTATATGTATGTATTTTGCACCCCGTTTATTCATGGTAATAAGCCTATATATAGCTTATACCAGTGAACGGTGACTGTTGTAACCCCACTAATTTTCTTGTTTTTAAATTCCATTCTTTACAATATACAACTCTGCCTTTCGCTAGTCAATCTTGTTACCCTACTTAACCTCGTTTCGAAGTGTCTATCATCTACTCTGCTCCTTCAACATCCAAACTCTTCGGTCAACTTTATCGTGTTAATGGTGGCTAGACGGTTACCTTGTTGAAACTCCATGACTCTTAATGGTTGAACCCGCATTCGACTCACCTAAGGGTATCCACCCCCAACTCCGACCTCAACTCTAGGATAACAAGAAGGTCTCAGTCAAATACCGCCAAAACCGCAAACGAACATGAAGCACAAAATAGAGGAACCTACTGACGTACCTAGAACAAAGTTCATTCAAACGCCTGGGAACAACCCACGAACATAGAGCAAAAATCTTAATCTCCCATATCCCCCCCCCCAAAAAAAATACAACGAGCATGAAACAACAACGCATTTGGGCAAAATTTTAGGATCCCTGAAAAAAAAAAAATGAGCAGCATTAAAGTGGTATCACTTGGGCTAAGAAATGGGTTGTTATCGGTACTAAAAGTGCAACCCTCAATAATAGTGAGGATTAAGTAAAAACAAAAAGAAGATATCGAATTAGAAAAACTTACATAGTGTGCCATTTGGGTTATTATTGATGGGCTCACCAAATCTACCCTTTTTTTTACCAATTCATGACACTTGGGGTGTAGAGAGATTAACACAATCATATGTCACGGACATAGTTCTCCGTGCGACATACTAAATGATATAGTGTCTGATCAAGAGACCAAGGATTTCAAGCTCGGCTTTAGTAAGCCTTGCAAAAAGCCTTTGGGACCAAGAAAATTTTACCAATTCATACCACCCTAAAACCGTGGGACAAACTGAGAGGGTAAATCAAGTTCTGGGGATATGCTTAGGGCATGTGTGCTTGACTTGCAAATTGGGTGGTCATTAACGTTAAAAGTACAACCTTCCACAATAACGAAGGCTAAGTATAGTAAAAAGGGGTGATATCAAATTGGGGGAAAAAAAATCTTGCACAGAATGTCATGCAAAGGGAGTAACTCATCCCCCTTCTATTTCCCTTCTTTCCAAGTTTTCAATGTGACAGGTAGAAGTCAATACATGTATGCCAAGTTGAAATCACCTCTTGCTTCGACAAAGGGGTCATATGTGCACATATAGAAGTGGGATGGTATGTTCTGCACGTTAATTGGGGAATTAACAATGTATTGCAATGAAATTTAAGGTCATGAGCTTGTATACACTAATTGCTGAAGTCGGGTAATGCATATTGTTCATTAGACAATTATTATTTGTTTTGGGATGTAAACCCCAGCGCTCCGAATGTGTGATCCGTTGAGTTGTACTTTTCATTTCTTTTCTACTATTGAACTTTATTGAATGGTTTACTCCGGGCGTGTGGCCGGTAGAGTTGTGGTCTCCGGCATGTGGCCGTTGAGCTTGATTTGGTATCCTTGTAAACATATATTCAATGCAGAGATTTAATGTAAGGCTTGAAGCCTGGGAAATGGTCAGTTTTTAGGGGAGACTCTGTCCGTTTTGCCTCAGAATTTAAGAAAACACTAACCTTTCTAGCCCTAGCGTTAGGGATTAGGGGCATTACATGAGCATGGAAACTGGTAGCATGTGAATTAGATGTACCTGCAAAGTTTGAGCATGCACACAATGTTTTTCACAACCCACATTCCAGCTCCACAGCATGTCATCATAATAGATCCAATCCTCGTACCTATTTGAAGTACAGTAATGATTTCTCTTAAACTGCAAGTTTCGAGGACGAAACTTATTTTAAGGGGGGAAGGCTGTAACGGCCAGACCCTAATATTCATTCTAATTACCTTGAAATTATTTTAATTACAAATTAATCAAGTTGGGCGCCGCGTTTCAGTTCAGCATTTTACATACATCTGTATACATATTCGTGCATTACAGGTTGAAACGACGATGTGGCTTCAAACGGGACTTTATTATACTCCTAAGTAATCCTTTCCAATTTTAAATAAATATTTATTTGAATGACCAGTAGTTTGAAAACAGTCACAATAACAAGAATAATATGCTAGTAAAAACAGTAACAACTTGAAAATACTGAAAAGGTAGGCAGTTGACAATAAAAATATTATTCCAAAAACGATGTGCTGTTTTGTTTAGCCAAAAATACTCCTTTAATTATATATGTATATGCATCACATAATATAAAAATAATAACAATAATAGCAATAAGAAATTTTAAAAAAAAGAAAAAAAAAGAAGAAGAACCGACATAAGTTAAAATAAAACCAGACCAATAATACCAATTAAACCATTAAAACCCAAAATCCAAACTCCTCACCCCTCTCTGCTCTGCTGTCTCTCTGCCCGACACCCACCTCCCCTCCCCTGCTCTCCCTTCGCTCGTCCTCCCCCGCCGACCGCCGGCCACCAACAACCCCAGCTGCTAACCGCCGGCCACCAATGGATCCAACCGCCAATTTTGTCACCAGCCACCACCACCACGCCCCTCTTTCTGTGCGGCCTCCCCTGTTTTGGGCGACCTTTGCCCGTCTGTTTGTCCTCCCAACCGCTCTTATGTACTGAGGTCACCCCCTATTCGTTGGGCTTCTTTTGCGTTGGCTGTCTTGTGGGTGGGCACTTTGCTCTGGCCTCATCTTTGTTAGTCGATTGCTTTGGGCTATGGTCTGTCTTGGTGCGTGAATTAGGTCCCGTCGCCTACTTGGGCTAGGTCGGATATGTTACTCCTGGCATGTGAGGGACCGTAAGCTAGGCCGGCATGTTGTCGGCTCTCGTTTCTACGTGGCACTTGAGCTAGGCCGGGTCGGTGTTGTGTAGATAGCGTTACTGTATTCGATGGGGTGCACGGCTCCTACTCCATATCTTCTCCTTGGTTCTCCACTGGGCGGTTTTCTTTATTCTGATTGTCTCTTTCGAAAATAACCCCTACAGTTTGGTTTTGGCAATATTCCCCTATATTTTCCTCACCAATGTTCGCGTTAAGATCCAGTTCAGATAAAGCGCAAAATCTGGATCCTTGATTACCTCCGTTCACGATACTGTTTTCCAATTCAAGTTCTAAGTTGGAATTGGAATTTTGATTGATTTCCTTATTATGCACCGCTGTATTGCTTTCTTGCCGCTCTCTATGCTCAGGTCGGGACCGGTCCGGTTGGGCCGTGGTTTTGCGATCTGGTGTTCCTTCTTCATGTCGGCTTCTTCACCATCATGCAGCTACCATAGGAAGTTTCTATGGTAGTTTCCTCTTCTGGTTTTCTTGGGTGCTCATTTGCCTCACTTCGAGCATTGCATGCATTCCTTCCCTCTGTAAGGTGATCATGGCTGCTCGGGTGGGTGGGGCAATTCTCCTCTGTATGACAGTGCTTTCCGCACTTAAAACAGATCATATGGAGGCTGTCATACTGAATTCTCCATATTCGACCATTTAACCGGATTTTTGATAGGAGCGACTTAGACAGATCCACTTCTATGCTCATTTGAATGTACTGCCCCTTTTTCACATTGGTCGTGGTGTCATCAACTCTTATAATCTTCCCAATCTTACCTCCAATCTTCAGTAGTAAGAAGTTTTTGTTGAAGTCTTGCACGCTCCAATGTGGAATTGGAACCCATGCTGTAAGTTTGGTAATGTTTTCCTCCTCAGGTATAAAATTTGGTACCCATTCCCTGATGACCAAATAGTTATCTCTAAGTATCCATGGTCCTTGTGTCATGACATGGGTATAGTCTTTTGGACGCGTGGACCTTGTGACATAGTAGTCACAACCTATGTCAATGAGGGAAAAATCCCTTTCAATACCCATTTAGTCCTCAGTCACCGCTTCAGTTGGAGGTAACCAATTCGTTTATAGAACATCTTGATGATAATTGTATATCTCCATGGGTTTCTCAATTGTCGCTTTTCCATGGCTGTCAAAGTAATGGTAGGGCATGCTGGATCGTCTATTTCTGGCGGTTCATCGTCTCCTGACTCCTCTCCTTGAAGATTATCATCCTAGATGACATTTTTGTATCATAATGAAGGACAATTTCGGGTTGTTTCTTTGGAGCGTATCCCTGTAAGATAGCCCTCCTTGTGGTCTAGAAAGCCCCCCTTCGAGGGTGTTTTGACTGCGATTTTCATAGTTTCTGTTGGGTCCATCCGAGAAGGAATCCTCCATCTCCTCGTCTTCTATATCGTCGCCATCTAATTCTCCTTCATTGCTTGCATGCTTCATCTTCTTCTTTGAGCGAGATAATTGATCGGCTTCTTCAGGGGAGTGGCTAGGGTTCGTCATTCTTCAATTAGAAAAAGACATTGATGAAACAGAGGTAGAGAGTATTTGAAACTCAATTTTCTGTGACAGTTTTTACTTAGCTTGCACGTACACTATTTTGAGAAAAATAATATCCAGTTATTCCCGTATGAAAAATTACTTTACCCCCTTTTTTCCAACAAAGAGAGTGAGTAGACAGTAAGCCATTATTCATTTCCATCAGTACAATGCTACAACCTACAACGTCTTAATAAGTACAATTGGGACATTCTTCAATCCCAACAAAGGTACCCCTCATTAATTTTGTGAGCCTGTAGTAACCTTACAATCACGTATCTCTTACTGTATGGACTTATTATGGCTGGTATATAATTACATATTTTTTATAAAAAGAAACCCCACGTGTATGCCAACCCAGTGTTTCAATGCTAAAATTGAGTTCTGGGCAAGTGACTATACAACTCGCTAACAGTTTAAAAATGTGATATAATTTGCGCAAATACCATACTTATTATGTATGAATGATAGTAGCTTCTTGCACAAAATATATCCAGTTGGGCATGCAACTGAGACCAAATGTATTCCACGTTTGCTGCATCGATGGACAGAATCACACTTGCTTTAGCAAACCTTCCATCATCACCCAAAACAAAAACAAAAAATTACAATCATCTATGCTAAAGAAGTTGCGCAGTGGAAATTTCACAAGACATGTTCAGTGGTTTCCACCTATAAGCAGCAACCCCCGGCCCCCCCCCCCCCCCCCCCCCCCAAAAAAAAAAGGAAAAAGGAAGAAAAAAATCCAGTAGGGGGGGAAAGGAATTTAGCACTGTACACTGAGTGACAATTAACAAAGCATACAGCCTCTGTTAACCAGGGAGCTGTTATAGTTTCACCTCTTCCACATTAAAAAATTCTGCATTTTTCGGGTTTTATCCAGATATTCCAGAAAGAGACCTTGCTGGGATGCGCCAAATTGTCAATAAAATGCTTCCCAGGAAAAGCCATTTCTCATGAATTCTGATGAAGGTGGGGTTTGGTGGTTCTATGTATAAGAAATGAAGTCAAAACCATAGCTATGTTAAATCTCAAAGTTCATTTGGTGAAGGGCAGTCGTTTCTCCCCTCGCTCCACAGCATCCCTCCATAGCCTATATCTGACACCAAGCTTGTCATAAGCTACTGGCCAGTTCCACACATTTGCTCCGTTGATCATTCTCTCTTGTTGTCCAATAACCAGTCTTAGATCTTCGTTCAGGACCTGCACCAGTCAATCACATCAATTCATGATTCATGAATCGTATGACTCCACTTTAATGCCATCTTCACAAATGAAAAAAAGAGGTGACTGGTGGGCAGGCTCCTGGCTGGGCCATGCTCAATAGGTTCTTGGTCCACTTGGCTACGCTAGCTCAGTGGTCAGCGCAGCTTGGATTGTTTCACTAAACAGAACTGGGCTGGCTTATTGATCCATTATTTTTTTTCTATTTGCAGTAACAAACAGAATGCAAGGGTAAGACTGCCTACATTTCGGTCTGCAGACCCCATTAAGGCAGAACCTATGCCAGGAGGAGGAGTTGTAGTAGACCAAAATAAAAAAATGGGGAGGGGGGTAGAGGTTTGAACCATGCTAGTCCCACGCTAGGCTGATTCTGTGATTCATTCGCAGAGTGGGTCCAATAAGCCAAACTGAGCCGGGCTATAGACCCATGAGCTCATCCACCCAGCTCAGCTCAATTGATGTGATATTAGTCAACGGGCCAGGCCCTCTGGGTTTGAAAGGCCTGAAGGTCTACGCTAGGCCATACTGCTCATTGGCCACCAGTACTTCAGTTAATTCTAGGCTCCGGACCTTCTGGCACCAGAACTAAGGCCCCCCCCCCAAAAAAAAAAACAAAAACCTTACAGATCTCTGGAAAAATAAAAAGAAAAAATGTCATACCTTTTCTGCAAAGTGCCTCCATAAATGTTGCATGAAAGGAACATGCTTCAAAATGGGAGCAAAATCTAGCGACATTCTATAAAGCAGCCTTGTTTTCTGTCTTGAAGATGGCAAACAAACATGAAGCTGGTGAAGATGGGTTGCGCACTGCTTGGCACTCTGCCCCTCCAGTTTTCCCGGCTTTGATATCCCAATAGTTGAAAGCACCATACAAGGTGGTCTGAACTCCATATCTATCGGGTAAGGGTCCCAGTACCCCTGAAGGCCAGACGCTGGTGTCAAGAATTTCACCAAACTGAAACATGAGTTTAACACCAGGTTTAAGGATTAGTCTAAGATTCAGCACTTGTTCTGCTCATCGACAATAATGTGGCTAGTGTCAGCAAGCATTGAAGCTCCATCTTAGAGTTTCTAGATCAAGCCTAGGAATTCACACTTCTAATCTAGGGCCCTGAGTAGGCAGGACTGAATTTCTTACCTCCATTAATCCTCATTCCTGATCACATCTAGGGTCATAAGAAGTATTCAAACGTATGTTATATGTACCCTTCATTACACCTCAAGGGCCCTGCTCAGTGACACTATGATATGGAGATAAGCATATCACCTTTCATCTTAAAAACACTTTCTTTCCCCCCAACTGGCCAACTCGTATTCCTTTACCGTGTCAGACACTTGATGCTTCAATGCAGTATGGTCAATCCCGAATGTTCCAATAATCGGAAGGGGCATTGTTGCAAACAGGCTAAGGGCAGCTTTACTGATGATAACAAGATCTCAAAGAGAACAATGAAATCTTGGTTTAGGTCCAGGAAATACCAACCTGGGAACGCTCCATCCTTTTGCAAATGTCGAAGTATGAGTAAAGGGGGCGTGTGCAAGGTCCAGAAGATTATCCAGCAGAAGTCCATGTTCAACAGGAAGCTCCATCACTATCTGTTGTGCCAAAACAAGGGGCCTAAGGTCAAGAGATTTGAAAGTAGCAAAAAGTTTCATGTTCAAAACTTGAGCATACGGATTATACCTCTGCATGAATCACAAATCCTTGAGGAGGTTGCAAGGAAGGAAGTTTGGCAGCTGGAGGCTCACTTCCGGGCCAAACCCAGACCATTCCTTCCTGCTCAAAGCATGGTAATGATTTTATCCTCACATCTAGTAACTTTGTAGATGGCATTTTCTCACATTTTCCATCTGTTGAGTACTCCCATCCTGGAATATATCCATCACAGCTGCCAATTACTGAATTGCGGTCTCCCAGAACACATAACTTTGTAGAATTCAAGATAGACTCTGGCGTATCATTTTAAATTGTATTTAGGTTGCTTCTCTGAGACAACCTTTCTGATAGTTGCTCTCAAGGATAAAAGTGCCTACATGTTCACTTTCTTAGACCCTATTATGGTGGTGGGATTCATACTCAGTACTGTTGCAAACAATATTTACACCAGCTGTTCTATTTATGCTTCGTCTTGCAAGTTTTCTTTTTTTTTTTTTAAAAAAAAAAGAAAGAAACGAAGGCATGACAGTTAGTTATACCATGATAGGGACACTGGATGCGACCCTCATTCACGGAACCAAGATGAAGAGGGCATGCTCTATGTGCACAAGTGTTCCGTACACACCCAGGCCTGCCATCTTTGCCTCGGAAAATAACCCACGGTTCTTCAAAGCACTCTATCGGGATCTGAAAAGGGTAAAACGCCAGTCACCACAAGAAACTGTGACTAGCATAATTGCATAAACATGGGAAAAAAGGTAAGAGACAATATAAAGCAATACAATAGCATTGCCTTAATACCATAGTATCATCCTTCAGGTCCGCTGAAAAGGCAACAGGGTACCAAAAATTCTTCAAGCTGGGATGATAAGATTTTACTGGACCAGATACATCTAAGCTTTTACGAGGCAACTTCCTTTTAGCAGTTTCCAAGGATTGTGCTGAGGAGCTCGGAGAAGTTGCAGCTTGATCTGTCTCAGTTGTGCTTCTAGCTTGTAACAACCTATCATTAACCAGTTCTTCCATGTAAGCTAGTTTATCTAAAGCAGCTGAAACCCGTGCTTCAGATATATGAACCTGTTGTTATTGACATAACATGAATTTCTAGGATCAGGACTACAGAAATAGAGCTAAGTGCTAGCCTCTTGAACTATCTACGAATTCTATGCCTTCCTTACCTGTTTATGAGCTTGTGCGAGCTCGTCTTGCAGCTCTGCCAGGTCCTTTTTCAATGTGCCAATAGATTTGTAGTCGCGGGCAAGAGGGTTTAGAACCTCCACAACCTACATTCATATTGGAAAGTTAACATCATCAGTCATAGGCTCATAGCTAGACTTAAGGAAACATATGGAATTCAAGAATTAGCAATACGGTAGGTTCAAGTAGTGTATCCTTCCATAGCAGCCCACAACACAAATACTCAAAAAATGTCTTGAAAATTTTCTTTTGGTTATTACATGTTTGAAAGAAAACATTTGATTACTCACATATTCTCCTCCATGTTACTGATTGACTTCTGCAGATAGATTAGTTTCTTCTTCTATGTGTTGCAATTATTATCTACTTACATTTTCGGACGTGAAAATTCCATTCTCTATTTCTTTTCCATGCTGCCTGCCATTCCTTCTTTTCACCTTTTTTCCCCCAGTTTTTTTTTTTTGGGGGGGGGGGGGGGGTTGTTAAAGATCAATCTAGCATAATTACGTAATTAAGCAAGATCTCTCACAATGCACTCCATAATAGCACTGAACAAATACATGAGCTAAGAAGCAGCAAGCACCCAAAAAAAAAAAAAAAAAAAAAATCATTAGAGACCTTTTCATGGAGCATCATTATGGTGAGAACATCCTGCCTTGCTCGCCAATCCAAGTATTGAATATCAAGTCTTGCCACTTCCAATGCCTGATTCACATCCAAAATCTTCCCTTTATACAGTGGAGCCTTCGGTCTAGGGTCCTCCACATTAAAGAGCGTGCTCCACGCACTCTTCTTACTAACTGAGCCTCCATCCTCTCCAAAGACAGCAAAGACTCCAATGTTGCCTCTAACCTGAAAATAATTATCATCTGAGTAGCACATTCAGAAAGCTCGTCTCAGGGATTTTATGTGTTGTAGCTACACCTTCTAATCAAAGAGAGCAGAGAGACGAAAGTATATAAACTTGGCAACTCTTATCAAAGGTATAGAAGATGTTTAGGATCTCTTCCTGAAATCTGTGGTAAATTCTCTGTATTCACTCTAGGTATGCATGCCAAGTACACAAACAATATCAACATAATGCATCATCCACTCAAAACCCAAGTAACAATTCACATCCATTACACTAACAATGGAAGAGTACGATGACATTTGAACATCACAAATAGATTATTCAGATTGTTTGCAAACCCCAAGTTCAAGGTCCTAGGATTTAAAACGGCAAGTCCGGAACTCAAATCTACGCCGATATCCAACCCTGGTAGATCCCTAACTCCTAGAACATGCATATGTGACTGTAAAATTCTATTTAAATTGGGCCATAAACAACATACAATGCATATAAGTCCAATGAGGTTCCAACCCAAAATCAATTGGCAATGGATGGAGTGACTCATTAACTTATATACATGCTCAAGGCTTCCTAATTTGTCAATGTAGGGAAACCCCACTGAATATTCTCTAGCAGTGACCATCATAAAATTTCTAACAATTTAGAGTTCAACTACAAATGAAACCATCCCATAAACATAATAAGGGACTAACCAATGACCACTTCTATTTCCATTTCACCAAATCAGAGTTCATACAATGACATAACACAATCCAACTACATTTAGCACACCTTAGACAAGTTGACACTCTATCGGAACCTACATTGTCCTCGGTAAAGCAAAATCCTACAACATAAGATGATAGCTCAACCAAATTTCCCTCTTGATTAGGCAACTTCCACGAGAAAAAGGGCCTTAAAAAAAAAAAAAAAAAAGAGAGAACCCACCATTAAGCACCCACCAACTTCTGAAGACCACCACCTGCTGTGGAACCGTGAGTATGGATGCTAAGAAATATACTTGGGAAAGTGAATGTATTCAAGAGACCCAAATGAGCAAAAAATCATGTCTTTCAACCCATTTAAGCGATCAAGAAATACCCAGAAGTAATCCCTAAATCAACATGATCAACCACCACAAAAAAGCAGCAAAAGATCAAAATTACACCAAGAAGGTCAAAAGCAACCCAAAATAAAGGAGGCCCACAAACCTTTCTGGGGACAAGCTTGGAGGGGCTTCTAAGAGAGATAGGAAGAGAGAGAGCAGAAGCAGTAGCAACAGCTGTCATGGCGGTTTGAGAACCCAGAAAACAGAAAACCAAACGTGGGGTGGGGGGAAAATTAAAAATGGGCGTAAAATTCTAGAGGGAGAAAGTATAGTATTGGGGAGTTTCTGAATTTCGTTGATAAGAGGTTGAAGTTGGACGCGATCTCAGTTGGCCTGCCATTGACTGCCATGTGGAATTTCGTGTTTCACGCGTGGCATGCTTTTCCGCCACACGACTTAGTTTTTTTCAAAGGTGTCTTCCAGTGGTGGGCCCAAATATCTAATTTTATCTTAGCCAATGCCCACCTTGGATTCTCTGGGTGTCTCTCCTAATCTTCTGTTAGCTTTAAACAATTGTCCATGGTTTGCAAGCATCACAATCCCGTCGTAGTTTTGGTTTTCATGAAGTACTGTAGAGATTTATAGATATTAATTAGTTTAACTTGCAAAATTTTAATAAATTAAAGATAAGGATTAATTGTGATTCAATTTTATCTATATTAATACGTTATCTTAATCAGAGTATTATTTAAGACTAATTTTGACTAAATATTTTTTATAGACTAATATTTTTGTCCTTTTTTTGGTTTAAACATATTGGTAAATTTCACATAGGTTTCCTCGCACAAATGTTTTAAAAGTCTCGTTTGAGTGTGTTGACTAATGGCCCAAAATTCAATTCATAAGTTGATGTAATCGGGCCAAGACTAGAGAAAAGAGAAGAAAAATAAATCAGCTTCAACTGGGTAACCCGCGGCCCAGATCTACGCTGCCCAGTTGCTTTTTTTCCAACCGCTACCCACGTGAGATTGGGCCAGGCGCGGCCCAACAGTGGCCTCAACATGCTTGATTTGTGTTGCTCCTTGTCTTCCAATGTTTGGGCTGAACTTGATGCGCAGCCCAATAGTCCTCACTAGCGACCTTCACACTCATGCGGCCCAGCAAAGCCCTGGGCTTGACACGTGCTACCCAGCTCGCCTTCCGTCTAGAGCGGTGACCTTCGTGGCTCAACCCATGGTCCGTGTCAGCCCTATGTTTGTTGGGCTCTTGCAATTTCTGGTTCGTTTTGATGGTTGTTTTGGGCATTATTGCATGGATTTATTGCTAGAGGTTATGGTTGTACTATTCTAAAGGCTTCCATCCTCAAGCTTCATCATCAATCTTGATGAAGCTTCATCATCCTCATCATCAAGACTCTTTATCACATTATTCATTCACACCAAAATTATATACTATTTTTCTAGATTTGTGAGAGTATTTCGAGTGAATTTGCAATCACCCAGTTGATCTCTTACTCAAGCCCATTGCTTTGAGATCAATTTGTACTCTCCAATCTCATAGTGAATTTTTGATCATAGCCCTTCATGATTTTTTCAATTTGCATTTTCCACGTAAATTTTTGGTGTTGATTTTGTTCATCTTGCTTATTATCTTATTTTGCGATATTTTCTATTGCATCCAATTTCATATTCTTCAATCCTAACAAGTGGTACCACAGCCTAGGGTCAAGGATAACAACCGTCACGAAATTTGATATTCCCAAATTTGATGCCATGATAAGTTTAAACATTTGGAAGATCCAAATGATGGTCGTTTTTACACAGAACAAATTGAAGAAAGCTCTTGATGGTAGAACCAAGAAGCATGCTTCCATGACCAATGAGCAATAGGAGGATCTAGATGAGAAGACGCTCTCAATAATTCAATTATATTTGGCGCCTCATGTCCTTCATGATGTCCTTGACAAGACCACCATGGCATATCTTTGAATTGGATTGGAGACACTATAAATGACACAGTGCCTCACCAACAAAATCCAACTCGATGAATGTTTGTGCATGTTCTCTATGGTCGAAGACACTCATATTCAAAATCATCTTGATATTTTAATTCCATTCTCATTGACTTGGAAAGTAGGAATGTCAAAATTGAGGATGAGGACAAAGTTATATTGTTGGTAGTCTCATACTCTCTTCCTATAAGCATTCCAAAGAAATCTTATTATATAGTAATAATGATACATTTTTTGTTGAGGATGTAAAAGTTAGTTTATTGTCCAAAGAAAATTTGACATTGAAGTGTGTTCCAATGACAAAGGTGAGGGTTTGAATGTGAGAGGTAGACCCTTTGGAAAAAAGGGCACCACTAAGAGAAACTCTCGTTCAAAGTCTAGGGGATGTAAATCCAACAAATTTTGCAAAGAAGGAGAAGAAAGTTGATGAGTATTATAGCTTGAAAAATAAAAGGAAAAATAAGAGAAGAACCAACAACCTGAAAAATCCGCTGAAGCTTACATTGTTAATTTTTGAGTCAGATGGTGATGTATTATGTGTGACCACCACTAACAATAGATGTGTAGTTGAGTGGGTTTCACATTCTGGTTACACACATTATATGTGTCCTCATAGGGATTGGTTTTCAACATATGAGCCGCTAGATTCAAGTGTCGTGCTTATGGGCAATGATACTCAATGTAATGTGGTTAGTATTGGCACTGTTCATATCAAAACCCATGAGGGTATTATGAGGATCTTGGCAAATGTTTGTCACATTCCAGATTTGAAGCGCAACCTTATTTCACTTGATACTCTTAAGTCAAACGGTTGTAGGTACCCAGCTAAAGGTGGGGTATTGAAAGTCTGCAAAGGTGCACTTGTTCTTATGAAAAATATGAGATGTGACAGTCTCTACATCCTATAAGGCTCTACTGTGACATGTTCTGTAGCTGTCACCACCTTCTCATCAAATGTTGATCACATTCGGATGTGGCATGCTCATTTCGGCCACATGAGTAAGAAAAGCATGACTATCCTAAGCAAGGGAGGTCTCCTTGGCAGCGAACGTATGGGTAAACTTGATTTTTGTGATCATTGTGTTTTTGACATCCAAAAAAGTAGTTAGTTTTTCTATTGCAAAACACTTTGTCAAAAGAGTAGTCAGTTTTCCTTTGTAAAATACCGTACCAAGCGTATCCTAGATTATATTCATTCTGATTTATGGATCCATCTGGAGTTCCTTCTTTTGCAGGAAAATGCTACATGTTGACTTTTGTGGGTGTTTTCTCTTTAAGGTTTGGGCTTATTTCTTGAGACATAAAAATGAAGAATTTCCTATGCTTAAGAAATTCAAGACCCTTGTTGAGAACTAGACTAGGAGGAAAATTAAAAAGTTTGGGATCAATAATGGATTAGAGTTTTGTCAATCAGACTTCAATGAATTTTGTGTTGTTCAAGGCATTGCTAGACACAAGACTCTAGCTAGGAAGCCTCAATAAAATGGTGTCACTGAATGTATTAACGAGACCTTTCTAGAGAGAGCTCATTGTATGCTCTCCAAAACTTATTTTTTCGGCCGAGATTGTTTCAACGGCATGTTATCTTGTGAGCTACTTTTCAAACTCCTCTATTGACTTCAAAATCCCAAAAGAAGTGGTCAGATTATCCCATCGAGTATTCTATTTTGAGAATATTTGGATGTCCTGCATATGCTTATGTCAATGATAACAAGCTAGCTCCTAGCGCTATTAAGTGCGTGTTTCTTGATTATACATCCGAGTCCACATGATATCGTTTATGGTGTCCTGGTCCTAAAAAAGTCATTCAAAGTCGAGATGTTATATTTAATGAGTCTGCTATGTTTTCTCCTGGAAAGTGTCTACTGTTTTTTCTACTGGTGCAGATGATCAACATTATACCAGTGATAAAGTAGGGTCAGAGGTTCCTACTCAATATGGAGGTACTAAATCCTTTTTACCTCATTCTAGAGATGAGGTCCATATTGATGAGCCAAATATGAGCACCTCAAGTCCCGATGAGCTCAGGTAGAGGATACATATTCTATTGCTCCTGATAAACCAAAGAGATTAGAAAGCCTGCTCGATATACTACCAATGATGAGACTGGGTTGGTTGCATATGCTCTCGCCATTGCACATGAGACTCCTGAAGGTGTTGAACCTTCAACTTATTCAGAGCTATCTCTTACCCTAACTCCTCAAATTGGCTGATGGCAATGCAAGAAGAAATAGAGAGTTCACACAAAAATAGGACTTAGGAGTTATGTGAACCTCCTGAAGGCCGTCGTGCCTTGACCACAAAATGGATCTACAAGCACAAAGAAGACATCCCTGGAGTTGAAGATGCAATGTTGAAAGCACGTTTGGTTGTTTGTGGTTACAACTAAAAGGAAGGTATTGATTTTAATGAAATATTCTCCCATGTTGTTTGTCATACTTTCATTAGAGTGCTACTTACTTTAGTTGTTTTATTTGATTTGGAGTTGGAGCAAACAGATGTTAAAATAGCTTTCCTCCATGGCAAGTTGGAGGAAGAGATCTACATGAAGTAACCCGAGGGGTTTATTGTTCCCGGTGAGGAAAATCTTATGTGCTGCTTGAAGAAGTCTCTATATGGCCTTAAACAAGCTCCGCGATAGTGGTGTAAGAGGTTTGAAGCTTTTATGATTGGAGAAGGTTATAAATGGTGATTCTGGTAATTGTGTTTATTTTCAGCAATTTGAAGGTTCCTTCGTTTATTTGTTGTTATATGTTGATGACTGTTGAGTTAAAAATACTGCAAGTGCACGGTACCAATTGTAGCTAACAATGGCAAGTACGGGTCGTATTCCACAAGAAACTTACTTCCAACTATTAGAACTAATTTAACTACTCAAGTTAGGCAATCACAATTGGAGTTTTGGAATTAAACTAGGAGAATGATGATAACTAAAAAGGTGAAACGAACAGCAGACGAGTAAACACCCAAGTTGGAATTAACAGCACGAGTATGTTAGTGAATCAGTTACTAGCCCCACCAAACATTCCCAAGCATGCATCACGAATGGATAGATTGTCAATTAAGCCTATCTCTTCCCTCTCTCAAGGGTCGAAGACTAATTCTAGAACTATAGTTGCCTATTCTCATGGGACTAAAAGTTGAAGGATTACAAGGTCTATAATCTCAAATCCCAATTAGGATCTTAATTATTTTCATATTAAAACCCTAATCGTCTATTAAGTCGCACTGGGTAAAGGTTTCGTCTCTCAACGCTCCTCTAAACCTTAATAAGGAGGATGAATGCTTCTTCGAGCATTTCATCGAGCATGTGGCGTGCACAGTAGAATTTGTAGTTACAAAACAAAGGGAAAGTGGGGATTGGGCCAATTCATGATTCAACAATACATATTCGGCATTAATCCCAACCTAAGTTGGAGAATTTAGCCTACAATCATGTTTCCAACCACAACTATGACATTCAATTCAATAACCATAGCAAGCTCTAAAATAATCAAGAACAAGAGGCAAGAATTGAGAGAAAACAACCTAAAATTAATTGAATGAATTCAAGGTAAAATAAACTTCAATCCAAATGCCAAATCAAAAGTGTGAAAATAAAACTCTCTAGTGAAACCTAAAAATCGCCTAACCAAACATCTGAGAAGAGAAAACTGAATAAAAACTGAATGAGCCCCAAAACAATTCGAAGGACATTTAAGTCGCGACGCGGAAACGGGGGTGGCACAGTCGTGCCTCGAGGCACGAGGCCACCGTGACAAAAGTCTGGAACTCACGGCCCAGCAGGGCACAAGTGGCATGGGCTTGCCACTTGGCTGCCCCGGCCACTTGTGTCGGTCTTTGTGGCTCGGCCATGCTACATGGGTTCGATGCCGTGGGATTTCCGTGCAACGCTTTTTCGCGACTTTTCTCACCTCCTTGGCACTCTTTTCTGCTAAATGTTGTTCATCTTTCCGTTTCTGCAATAAAGTTCCTGAAAATATCGAAAAATGTTGTATAAGTAAAAAGTACGCTAAAGGAGGCCGATTTGACTCTTCTTCATTTCAAACGTGAGAATGCGGGAGAAAATGAGTCAAATAGGGGCTAAAAATGGGACTAAATAGAGGTTCATCAATGACATGCTCATTGCTTCTAAAGACAAGTTCTTGATCAACAAGTTGAAATCTCAACTTAGTGATGAGTTTGAAATGAAGGAACTCGGTGCAGCTAAGAAGATCCTAAGTATGAAGATTCATAGGGATCGCAAGGCTAGTAAGTTCTAACTATCTCAAAAGAAGTATCTTGAAAAAGTACTTGATATGTTCAATATGAGCAATTATAAGTCGGCCTCTATTCCCTTAGCTGTTCATTTCAAGTTGTCATCTAATTCTTGTCCTAAAACTAATGTGAAAATTGAGAAGATGTATCATGTTTCATATTCTAGCGTAGTTAGTAGTCTCATGTATGCTATAGTGTGCACTAGACTTGATTTATCCTATGCGGTTAATGTTATAAGCCGCTTTATGCATAATCCTATTAAGAATCATTGGGATGCTATGAAATAGATCTTTCGCTATGTGAATGATTCTCTTGATAGGTGTTTGATATTTGATAGATCAAGTTCACAATTCTTCATGCTGTTGAATATGTCGACTCTAATTATGATGGTGATCTTGACCATAGATGTCTATTTCTGCTTACATATTTACTTTATGCGTGGGTGCTATTTATTGGAAAGCATCCTTACAATCTATTGTAGCTTTGTCTACTACTAAAGTCGAATATGTGGCTGCAACTAAAGGTGCCAAAGAAGTTATATGGTTGCGAGGTCTTCTTATTGAGCTTGATATTGTACAAGAAATTACTATTGTATTTTTTAATAGCCAGAGTGCAATTCATCTGACCAAGGATGATGCTTATCATTGCCAAACCAAGACCAAGCATATCACTGTCGAGTACCATTTTATTCAAAATATTATTATTGCAGGGGAAATTATTGTAAAGAAAATTCATACATCTGATAATCCCGCAAATATGTTTGCCAAACCACTTCTTACTACTAAGTTCAAGCATTGCTTGGACTTAGTTGGTATTCACAACTTATAATAGCCCTTCGAGGCTTAAGCCTTTGGGGTCTTATGGTGATATTGAATATTGAAGAATTTTCATTCAAGGCGGAGATTGTCGAGTAATGATCCAAAATTCAGTTCATGAGTTAGTGTAATTGGGCCAAGACTAGAGAAAATAGACGAAAAATAAATCAGCTTCAGCTTGGTCACGCGTGGCCCAGATTTACGCAATCCATCTTCCTTCTTTCCAGCCGCTATCCATGTGAGACTGGGCCATACGTAGGCCAACAGTGGCCTCAGCACACTTGATTTGTGTTTCTTCTTATCTTCCAGCGCTTGGGCTCAACTTGATGCTCTCCCAACAGTCCTCACTAGCGACCTTCACACTCACGCAGCCCAGCAAAGTCCTGCGCTTGACGTGTTGACTGAAGCTACCCAGCTTGCCTTCCATCTAGACAGGTCCACGGGACCTCCATGGGCTAAGGTCCAGCCCACGGCCCATGGCAGCCTATGTCTACTGGGATCCTGTGATTTTTGGTCCCTTTTTTGACAATTCTTTTGGCATTATTCTGTGGCGTTATTTCTAGAGGTTATGTTTGTGCTATTTTAAGGGCTTCCATCCTCCGTCATCATCAATCTTGATCAAGCTTCATCATCTCTATCGTCAAGAATCTTCATCACCATGATTCATCCACACCAAAATTATTCACTATTTTTCTAGATTTCTGAGAGTACTTTGAGTGAATTTGTAATCACCTAGTTGATCTATTACTCAAGCATATTACTTTGAGATCAATTTGTACTCGTCAATCTCATAGTGAATTTCCGATCATCGCTGTTCGTGGTTATTCCCGACTTGGGTTTTCCACGTAAATTTTGGTGTTGATTTTGTTTATCTTACTTATTATCTTATTTTGTGATATTTTCTGTTGCATCCAATTTCATATTCTTCGATCCTAATAGAGTGTAATATGTGGTTTAGATGTAGGTAAACTTACACTAAATTATGTTACACAGCCTATTGCATAGGATTTTAAATTTGAAAAGCATGACTTTCAGAAGAGAAAAACAAAAAACATCCCTTGATGACAATTCGATAGAAAATGAAGTAGGTATAAATTACTAAACATTTTATGCTTTAATTGAGTATAACCGAATTTTTTGTTATTGTGTAAAAATAGTATTTAAAATTACATAAGTGATGTATCTCACATGGATAAACAACATATTTGTAAATGTTCAGTTCATCTCATTGCATGTCTATCTAAAATAGAAATCGAAATGTACATAAAACAAATTTTGTGGAAAAGAGTATATTATATAATACAAGTTCTCTTTGGGTGAGTTTGTCATATGGTAAATATTATAATGAGACTACGAAAATTCAATAAAACACAAAGATCAATTTACATAATATTGTTTCATTTATCTAAATGCATAATTCATCTTGTTTTCTATGAGCGTTGAGATTAAGTGTTCAATATAGCTACATTCTTTTTATAAAATATCATAATGTGTACATA
Organism: Carnegiea gigantea; assembly: GCA_029747015.1. Taxonomy (NCBI): domain Eukaryota; kingdom Viridiplantae; phylum Streptophyta; class Magnoliopsida; order Caryophyllales; family Cactaceae; genus Carnegiea; species Carnegiea gigantea. The sequence continues at coordinate 34,129 of JAKOGI010002128.1, forward strand.
TAGTATCACTATAATGTTACAGAGAACTAGTTCAAATTCCTTTTTAGTTTAAAAGAAGGACAATTGCTTTAAAAAATCAAGGTTAATGCATCCGAATTACAATGACTATCAAAGGAAGAAATAAAATTGGCACTTTCACTTGTTTAGAATGGTTCGGTGCTTAAGTTTGGTGAACGTTGGTGGGAGGGGAAAGAAAGTTAAAAGCAACACAAAAAATCGAAAAAAATGATTTGAGTTTCAATGTGAAGGAAAAGTAACAGACAACAATAGCAGGCAATAAATAAAATTAACAAAAAGGTCCTACCGGGAGTCGAACCCAGGTCGCTGGATTCAAAGTCCAGAGTGCTAACCACTACACCATAGAACCGCTTGACGTTTGCTGTCACTCAGTTCAAATGTTTGTTATTGACAAATAATGCCAAGAGATCGCTCCTTTGTCTTATCCCTACTATTAGTGGATGTCCATTTCAATGTAATGTAACATATGAAAGTTGATTTTACCATTAGAAGGGCAAAAATAAAGCTGCATGTTCCTAATTATTGTGGAAATTTATATATGTACTTATTTTTATTTTTACTTTTACTGATTGAAATCTACATGTTCATTTTTACTCATCTTAGTTTTTAATTATTCATCAATTTAATATTTTAATGAATTTATGTAGTTTCTGTTAGAGCCTGAAAAATTTTAATAGAGAGAGTACTTCATTTTTCAATTTAACTTTGAAAGTTTTAGACTTCGTACTTTCACTCTATAATTTATATTTATAGAGTTCATTAGTGTTAACTCTAAAATTTTGTAAGCCAAATCAATTTTTCAAATTGTAAATAACAACTAAAAGTTCCATTAAAAGTTGATAAATTTTTTAAACAAGAAATTAGTCTTGTGTTACTAAATACCAATGTCGGTGAGAAATTTTAGGCACTATGTGTCACTAGTTATGTTTTTAGAGTCTTGAAGAATGTTACATGATTTTCTAAACTGTCATGAAACGTTTAGGAATGGTTCGGAACCTTCTGGAACTTCTAAGACCTTTCAAAATGCTCTAGAACCTTCTTGAATGTACTAGAATTTTTCAACCTATTCTAGAAATTTTTAGATTGTTGTAGAGTCTTTTGTAATAATCTAGAACTTTTTTGGTTGTACTAAAATATTTTGGAATACTCTAGAATGTTCACAAAGTTCTATACTTATAAATGCTCAGGATATTTGGATGGAGAATTTTAATATTACCTATAGGACCAAATTAATCTCCATCATCCATTGAGGAGGTGAATGGCTATAAGAAACCCCCGGGGTTCATTTGTAAACCATTCAATAGTTGAGAGCAAAATAGAGAAAGCATTCTCCCAAACTCTTTCTGTTTTGTGTCCTCTTGTTTCATCTTAGGTTACTTAGTCTCTGTTGAGTCTAAGTTAAGCACTCTTGCAAAGGCTTATTAGCAAACTTGAAGGGTCTCATTTATAGTTTGTTAGGCCGCATAGGAGTTGAGTTTGAGTGAAAAATCACTCCGTGATAGTTGGTATCGGTGCCAAAATTATGGGAGAAACCATGTTGAGCATGAGTGAGTATTCCACTAGCAACCAACAAAGTGGCAAGAAGGACAAGGAGGAAACGAATGACTTGATCACCTTTGTGAAAGAAAAGGCTGGTAGGGATTAACGCCAGTATGTCAAACCTAACGAGTAGGTTTGATGGCAAGGACCAACGTACTGTGGAGCTTGAGTCAATAGGGGGGACAATGAGGAGCTTTAATGGGAGATGCAAGCCACTTCAAATACAATGATCGAGGATTTCTCTGAATAGGTGGAAGCCCTCGAGGCCATGGTTGCTATTGATGATGAAGAGATGAGGACCTACAAGGCAAGGATTGAGGCTCTTGAGATCATGCTCGATAGGGACACGTAGAGGAGCTAAAGTTAGAAGTTAAGACATGCTTGACAACAATAGCTAATCAGGGAACTACACAACTTACCTCCACTCCAAAGGTCAATCTCTTAAGCCTCCAACCTATAATGTGGAAAGGAGGTCTAAGGATGTTGATAACTTCCTATAGGAGTTGGAAGCCTACATTGAAGAGATAGGTGAGACACCTTGCAGTGACAAAAAAGATTTTTTTTGGGGGGGTTGGGGGCTGCCGAGTCTCCCAAGAAAGGGAGGTCTTTTAAGGACAAAGACAAATGGAAGGAAAGTGAAAAGGACGACTCTCATCGGATGAAGATCATGTGCTTTCTTTGCAATGAGCCTTATAATGTGCTCAAGTGTCCACACCAAAACAAGCTTGTTGCGTCCATGACAGAGGGTTGGCATACAACAATGATATCACCTAATTAGGTGAGCAAGGATGACGTTGATTGAGTTTTTTTGGGGGATGTCGCCGGTTAAGTTTTTAAAGTCTTATAAAATGTTATATGATATTCTAGATTGTTGTAGAATGTTTTATAACTTTTGCAACCCTTCATAATGCTCTAATTAGACCTTCTAAAATAAACTAGACTCTTCTCGACTGGTTGAGTTCGAATGAAGAATCACCCTGTGACATTTGGCAAGAGGACAATTGTTCCAACAAAATATAATCATTGACCCAAACTCTTGTAAAACTTAATTATATTTATACCATTTGCATATCTATTCCACCGAATCCAAAAAAAAATAAACACTACTATATAGTTAGTACTACGAGATTGGTGCTAAGGACTGTAGCTATAGATTAAAGCATCCAAACAATTATTGCCTCCCCAATTCTCTCATAAGGAATTTTGAGACAATTAAAAATTAAACCATGAACTTATTAGATTATACATATTGATTATTCAATGAATAAAATATAATATTGATCACCTAATGGATAAAAACATGAATTCATATTTCAATTATATATTATGTCGACGTATGCTTCTCATCTCTCTTAAAGAAAAAATACACTGATCATTGACCATTGTCCCATTGGTTTTTTTTTTTTTTAAAAGAAAAAATACAAAATGACAAGAGGGCCTAGCAGAGCTCTTTGAACCGCATGTCATATTCTCATCTGAGGAATCCTCCCACGCTCTTCCAATTTTAAAAAGTCCAAACCAACCAACCTACTCAGGTACTCCGTCAATCCCTTTTAGTATTTGCAACGGTCACCTCCACCATTTTCTCTCTCCTCCTGCTCCTCCTCCTCCTCTCTCTGTCCGAACCTCATTCTGCCATTTTTGATCCATTGTGAGAGACATGGAATCGTATGCTTCTCAGAGACATGTGTCTTACAGGTTGGTTCTTTAATTTCTCTTCTTTTCTCTGATTTTCTGGGTCAATTGCTGGACTGATATATAGCTTGATCGAGTGAATCTGGATTTGGGGTTCATGGGCATCTTCAAACTTCAATTGCTCGCTCAGGGTTTTAGTGTAGCATGTTTTTAAATATTTTTATGTTTTCGGTTTGAATTTCAAAATTGCCCTGTAGGGTATTCCCTTCTGTAGGTGTATATTTTCATTGCTGAACTTGGGAATTTCGAATATGAGCTAAATATGCTGTTTCAGTTCTAGATTTGATAGAATAGAGTTGATGGCTTAATCTCTTCTTTGAAAGGAACTAGGCAATGCACTTGGGCACTTACATGGATGGCACTTTAGCTCTGATCCCCCAAAATAAAGGGGGCTTTAACTACTTACAGGAAGTTTTAAGGATCCGCCATAGATGTGAGGTGATTCGGATTAGCTCCATGGGAAATTGGGTTCAATTCTCCTGTAGCACGATCTCAAGTTTCCCCCTTCAATTGGCACTAATTTTTGCCTTGGCCTTACTATGTGGGGAATAGGGATGGCATTTCCTCACAAAAAGGCAAGGCTACATAATGTTGTACCCCGCACCCCTCCTCGGGACCTTCTTCCTAATATGAGTGTTGGCAGTGTTGAGGTGGATGGGTTTTTTGTGACAGAATTTTTGTAATGGTGATGGTGCAACAACAACAACTTTCAGTGTAAGTGGCAGATCTAGATATATAGAAAGGGATGTCCATCCATTAAACTATCCATTTTAGAAGTGTCCATATATACCAATCTAAACCTCTTGAAAATATAGTTCATCGGAAATTTTTTCACTACGGGTGTCCATGGACACCCCAAAGCTCCGCATAGATCCGCCCCACTTTTGAGAGGCCTGACAGATCCAGATGTAGGCAGCTTTAATGATGACGGTGGTCGTTGGTAAATTCACATCAGGTAGGTACATTTTTCATCAGATATCTAAGTAGCTATGTGTATTTGTACTTGAAAACCTTGATCTTTAATCATTGGGGTTCATCAAGGATTTGGATTATACCATTTCATTTAGGTATATTGGAATTGAAAGCACTAGTTAACTTCCAAACCCCCTCCCCCAAAAGAATCTCTTTTTCTGCTTCGTCTGCTTATGTGTAAGAAGACAACCTTTTCTTATGGAAAGTGCGGTGAAAAAGGAAAGGAAGAAGAAGATAAGAGAAAGATAAAGGTGTTGATTGAAAGCGATTGTGCTCTTCCTATCTGGGAGATGTGATGAGAGATGATTCATTTTCTACTTCCCCATTAAAAGAAGTAAATACAAGGACCAAATAGATGTACGCTACATACAGGGGCCTTCTTATTTGATGACTGAGGTTTTTTTTTTTTTTTTTCAGTGATTTAAGGTAAATATGTTTTAACAAATCCAGGCTTTCTTTTTTCAGTATGTCTCTATGGGTAATTAAGAACAAGATTATGTAACGCGGGAGTTGTGTGATGGTTGTCACTGATTGATTTTACTTTCTAATGACGTTTAAGTTTAAAGATCGCAACTTCACAAGCCTCTTTTCAATCTACTTCTTATAGAAGATGTGATCTCTGCTAGAGTTTTTCTAGTTGATCATTTTAACTTATAGTGATGTTGAGAACTTGAGAGAGCATATTGTCATAACTCATAACCTTGTACTGGTTTTATTTCTTATTTGGTTTTGGATGTTTTATTGGAAATGAGTAACTATCATCCAGAGGACATGTGACATGATATTCTGACACTATATATCAATCCTAGAAGCTTTAGAAGTTTACTAGAGCAAAAGTTGAATTTGGGCTTCTGGTTCATGTTTAATGTATGGGGAACAGTGGAAGACTTGCGTTTTGTTTCTTGTTTTAGATCTACTATCATTCATGTGCAATTTTCACTGTAAGTGTCATCTACAGTTTTGCTAATAAAATCATTATCTTTTTTTTTGGGGGGGGGGGGGGAACCATATGGGGAAGCATAGTTGAGTTGTGTAACATGCTGGGATTGTCATAAACAGTGTATTTTTTCTGGTTCTCTTTTCCATATATGGGATAGTGAGAGATGGATAACAAAATGCTTGCCGTCTCACTTATTTCTTTCACTGAAGGAGCTACAAGGACAAAGACTACAGGAACTAGCCTACGTTGTATCTAAGGCATTATTAAGATTAACAATGCTTGGGTTGTCTGGTTTTGCTTCTTTTTTATCCGCTTTTGTAAACTCCAAGCTCTATCTGGGCTAAATCAGTCTTTCTGTTCACCTGGATCATTAGTTGTTTCGTGAGGAACTGGTGAAAGCTTTCTAAATTGCATTAGTTCCTTCATGATCTAGGAAATTGTGGTTGGTATTTTTTTCCATATCTTCAGTACCTTTATGTTTATTCTTTTATCTACCAATGTCCAATTGTATGATTTTTGTTATTACAGTATCAGTATAATACAATTGTATATGTGGAGGGGAAATTGAGATTGGGACATGTCGCTTCTGGTAGTGGCAGTATAGTCGATTGGTAGTAATAGGAGGACCTTGTGTACCCTCTATTTCTTGAGTCTATCACTTTCAAACACTCCTAAGGCTTTCATCTTATTTTTAAAAAAAGGTTTATTAGGTTTGAAACTTTTGCTTCTTATCCCCTCCACTAAAAAGAAGTTATTAATTCACTTTTCTTCATTCATGCAGCTGTGGCTCTTGTGGGTACGAGTTAAACTTGAGCTCTTCCAATCGTAATACAACCACCATCGGCTCAAAGTATAGTAAATCCATAAAACGTGGAGTCATTTCTTTTTTCCAGATAGATGATAGCAGATTCAGGAAGGTAGATGAAATCAAGTGCACTCCATATTTCATCTCAAAGCATTCTTGGGGCTTGTTTCGCCGAAGAACCAAGCTCCTTTGTTGCAAGTGCGGGCACCATATTGGCAATGCCCTTGATGATAAAAGTTACCCTTTTCCGCTTTTAACTGATGGCTCAACTCTCACCAGTCCAGTTGGTCAACCTGCAACTCAGACGAGATTTGACGTCAGAATCCGTTCTCTACAACCTTTGTGCGCTGATCAGGTCGGAACTCCACTGGTTTTTTGATGTGCATTTAGCAATTTTAGTTTCTGGGTTGCTTCACTCATTGTCAGTGATTATCAAGTGGCTTCAGCATTATTCTTGGACATTATTTAGAGCATTTGTTCAGGGGGAAAATAAATAGCTGTGTGCCTCGTATTATTAATGGTAGGATCTGGAGTCATATGGCCAACTTTGAAATCGTAGAGGCAGAACTGAGAGGTATGGATCACACACTTCTGGAGTGATAGACCTGGCAAAATGGCTGTTAGATTTGGGTTCAGACAGGTTACTTTAAGGTTAAATCACGTAGAAGTCTATGGAAAATTTTGGTCGGTTTTGGATCAGAGTCATCTTATTTTGGGTTTGGACTTTGGATCAAGTTCAATTTAGGTTTACAATTGGTTGGTTCAAAGATTTGCCTTGCAAATACGAGCATTGTTGGCTAGGCAGAATTCCGGGCCAACTGTAACGTTCCAGGACCAACTTTGGAGTCGCTTAGGCAGAATTCAGAAGCATGGATTACTCACCCCCGGGGTATATACTTGGCAAACAGGTGGTGTTCATTTCAGTTCAGATAAGTTTACTTTTGGGTCATATCATGTTTGGGGTTATGGAATGTTTGGTTGGATTTGGTCATTTTGGGTTTGAATCATGTTCGAATATGCCATTATTGGTCGGTCCAAAAATTGTTCCTGTAAATAGAGGCATTATTGGGTGGGAAACTTGTGGTTCAGGTCAGTTCAGCTATGATCCATTTAGATCGGGGTTAGAATGAGTGGTTGTATTTTGGATCCTATCTTCAGTTTGGTTGCAGGTGGTTCGGGTTTGGACAATCGAGTATGAGTCAGTTTTGCGAGGTTACAGGACACGGATTCATGGGTGATGGGCGTTCTTGTCAATGATGACAACGGTACAGTTCACAGATTTATGGACTGCTTATGATTGGAAGGGTTCACAGATCAATTTGAGTGGGAAGAATTTAGGGTTACATTTTTCCTGCCTTGGTCTTCATGTGCTTCAATTTAAGGTAAGAGAAACGATTTTTTGTTTTTGGGGGGGGTGGGGTGTTTGCATCTGGTTTCATGTAAGATAATAAACATTTGTAATATTAGTTGTACCTCTATTGTTTGTGTGTTTGAATACATTATCTATGTGTTATATTAGCCAGGGGTTTATTTGTATTTTTAGCAGTATATTCATTTCAACATGATTTTTATTACTTGTTATATAGGGTTTTTAATTAATAAATTTGTTTATTTATAATTTTTTTGGATATGATCTTTCATTTTTTTTAAATGTTCAAAAATTACCCTACTAATGTTTCCTTCAAGGTTATATATGTAAGTGAATTAGGATAGTTTGATTTTATGGCATGGCTTGAAAAATGTAATGGACATATGCAATTGGTTCGAAAGAGAAGCTATTTCACCTTTCAGTGGCCCGAAGTTGTTATGATTGTGGTACTAAGGGCATTCGCAGCCCAGTGGCACGTGGGCCACTCCCACACACGCGGGCCACCTGTCTTTCTTGCAGCTGGTGCCACGCGGGTAGAGGCACGCATGCCGCCCCGCCGAGCCAAGTCTCCCCGCGAGATTCTTCTTTGTTTTTTTATTATTTTTTTTTGTTTTTTGTTTTTTTTGAGGTAATAAATACTTTTTATATGATTAAAAAAACAGGTTGTGTGTTATGAAGTGGGTCCATGGTAATTTTTTTTATTGGGTTATTCAAATTGGAGTTTCATGGGTTGGAGAAGTGATGGAATGCAAGTTCCAAAAATATGAAATTTTTGCTGACGTGGCAGGTCAAAGTTTCAAAAATTGGAACTCTGGTTGGGAATGCTCCAATAGTGTACTTGTCAGTGATACACATATATAAATTTTTGCAAAAAGTTATACTGGCAGTCACAATATGACAACCACTACAATTTCTTAAATCTAGAGCATTTATGTGGAATAAATTGATCTTAACTGTTGATTTTATTTTTGTTTTTGAATATTAAAAAATGTATTGTAAAAATTTTGTTTCCAAAAAGAAAACAGAATATCAAAAAAACGTAGATATTCTGTTTTAAAAAATAAACAAGAATAATATAAATTTGTTAAATATTAACCCTCCACATTCATTAAAAATGGTGATAATGAGATTCGACCCCAAGGCAGCGGCAATGAAATAAGCACAGCCAAACCACACACCCGAAAAGATTATGTTAGTATTTTCACCGACTTTATAATAAGTAGGTGTTAGTAAAAAAAAAAAATTAAAAAACCCGAAAGACAAGCCCTAACTTTACGCCAAGGCCCCGACAATGGCTGGAACAGTGCCGGCACCGGCAAGGACAAAATAGAGGATAGAAGGGCTCATGATAATGGCTAGGACACTGCTAGAAATACGCGCCCGAGGTGAGGAAGGAGGACATCGCCGGAAACAATGGGGGATGTTCACCGGAAGAGAGTGATTTGATGGTTGTGGTGGTCGTGAGAACCGAAACCTTCATTGTCACCGAAAAAACTTGTCGCCGGAAGATTACTTGGAAATGTGTAATTGGAAAACAATTAAACAATGGCATATTGAAATTAATTTTATCAATGTTTAGATATATTTTGTGATTTTTACAATATATTTTTTAATATTCGAAAAAAATAAAATCAACAGGTAGAATCAATTTATTCCAAATGTATGCTCTAAATTTAAGAAATTGTGATGTCTATCATATAGCAATAACCACTATAACTGCACTCTAAATACATATATATATATATATATGTATATATATATATATAGATATATCTAATTATTAAATATTATATCTATTTATATATATATATATATATATGTATATATAATCTATTGTATATATATATATATATGTATATATATATATATATATATATATATATATATGTATTTAGAGTGCAGTTATAGTGGTTATTGCTATATGATAGACATCACAATTTCTCAAATTTAGAGCATACATTTGGACCTGTTGATTTTATTTTTTTCGAATATTAAAAAATATATTGTAAAAATCACAAAATATATCTAAACATTGATAAAATTAATTTTAATATGCCATTGTTTATATATATATATATATATATATATAGACACACACACACACACATACAAGGGCGGATCTTAGTAGAGGTGTCTAACAAGCTACTTTCAAATGGTTAAATTAGGTATATATAGACACCCCTAAAAATAGCCCAAAAAAACAATAAACACACTTGAATCCAAGTATCCACTGACCTAATTGTGCTAGTATTAGCAGTTTTAAGTTTTTAATGAAAAGTATAACAGTAAAGGGGTATGGGAATACGGTAAAGCAATAAAAGAAAATTTATTCCAATGTATCTCTCTTCCCAATGAACACAGTAAAATTAGCAGATCCATTCACTCAAATTCAATAAATGAACTCTCTCTCTCCCCCTCTCTCTCTCGTGAAAACACATGGAACTAGGGAAATAAAACTTGGGAATATTATAAACCTAAAACCTCCATTGTTGAAAGTTGAGATGTCAACCGGCGAGTCACTTGGCAACCTCCTCTGACCTCCTGAGGCCGTAGTATGTGGGATTCATGTCAATATTTGAATATTTTTTGGATCGTTATAGAGAGACAGGTGTATTTGACAAAATTTCTAATGACTCTATTATTTGATTTTTGAATATGGAAAATATAAAGAACAGTTGTAATAGTAGATTATTGTAATATCTTATGTATTGTTCAAACTTTTTTAGTCCATAAGATTAGCAGATCCATTCACTCAAATTCAATAAATGAACTCTCTCTCTCCCCCTCTCTCTCTCGTGAAAACACATGGAACTAGGGAAATAAAACTTGGGAATATTATAAACCTAAAACCTCCATTGTTGAAAGTTGAGACGTCAACCGGCGAGTCACTTGGCAACCTCCTCTGACCTCCTGAGGCCGTAGTATGTGGGATTCATGTCAATATTTGAATATTTTTTGGATCGTTATAGAGAGACAGGTGTATTTGACAAAATTTCTAATGACTCTATTATTTGATTTTTGAATATGGAAAATATAAAGAACAGTTGTAATAGTAGATTATTGTAATATCTTATGTATTGTTCAAACTTTTTTAGTCCATAAGACAATAAATATTAGTAGGTGGACACCCTTAATGCAAATGTCTAGAACCGCGACTGATATATATATATATATATATATATATATATATATATATATATATATATATATATATATATATATATATATATATATATAAGTGAGTGCAAATACTATGGTAGGGACACGTGTCTCACTGATAATTAATACCTTGGTGTTTAATTTTTATTAAAAAAATATAATTTATGATCTAATATCACAATAGAAAATATATTTACTGTTGCATTTGAAGAGCGAAGAAGCCAAATAATTCTAATATGTTAATTATCACGAAACATTGATAAACACTAATCATCAACTTGATTATAAATTAAAGATACAATAAAAAGTATATTTAAAAATATATTTATGAAGAGAAAGGAAGCTAAATAGTTCTAATATGTGGCAGACAAGAAGATATTTTGAATCACTAAACATTAATAAACACTAATTATCAAATTAATTACAAAACTTTAAAAAAATTATAATTAGACTAAAATTCTAAAATAACCCGTGCAACCCATAGACTTAAAATCTAGTTGTACCTTATTTATCACTCTTGCTTTATAGCTGATATTTGGTGAGTTCTTGGCCCCTTGTGGCCCCAAGTTCTCCCCTTTTTTTTTTTTTTTTTTCCGCCTTATAGTAGTGTTAAGTTATTTTTCTTTTCTGTACTAGGACTATGGTTTTTCAATTTGAGTTCAGAGGGACACTAAAGAAATTAATTATTTGTATAGCCAGTTATACTCAATTTTTTGATTTATTTTTTGAGTTATGCAAGAACTGTTTTAATGTGAACGACTTTCTTTGCTTAAGATATAACTAACATGAAGAAAATGTTTCATTTTCATTTTGTCATTTGAAGGTTTGGGGTTCTTCTATAAAAAATCAGAGACTAAAAAGTGTAAAAGGGATGGGTAAATATGTGTTTATTAACTTTTTCCTGCATTTTTTTCTTCTCCATTTAGCTATGTAGCATTTATGGTCCCAAAAAATTCAAAAAATTGAGTATAACCAACTAAATAGATAATTAGGTCCTCCATTACCATTATGAATTCAATTGAAAAAATAATGCTGCTATGAAAAAGAAAAATAACTTAATGTCACTGGGAAAAAAAATGATAATTTGGTGTCACAAAGGACCATGAACCTCATATTGGTTATATTTTTTTTGCCATTATACGCATGCATTGCCACCCTCTCTAAGGACTTTAGTAACATTTGGTTTTTTTCAAAAAAGTAAGGCCTTGTTCTATTTAACTGTGAGGTTAAGTTGTAAAATATTATAATTAGTCGTAACAAATTTTATAGAAAAATCAACAGTTATAAAAAGTTGTGATCAGTAAGGATCGAATTATAATTGCAAGAAACTATAAGAAGTTATGAGCAATTGTAAGAAACCATAAGAAGTTATAAATAATTTTAAGGAGCTACAAGTGTTAAATTTGAAACTCGTTAAAGCTAGAAAGAATTGGGTAGCATTTTCTATCTTGCTTTAAAATCGATGACTTGTACTCTTATCGTCCTTCTTTTTGAGGATTTTTTTTTTTTTTGGGTACATATGTATTCTATCTATCTTTATATCGTACCGACTTTGATGAGTACTGATGTTTTTGATGTCATGAATTACTGTAAATCATCAATGACTTTGACAGATGGATTGTAACGACTACCAAATGAATATTTCTCAAAAACTTGCATCTTTGACATTGCTGAGAATGATATCACTGGTGGCTTTGCTGCCAATGTAACCAAAGCCCAAGCCATTGCTCGTTATTGTGATGATCCACTATGGGGCCATGGGTTGGTGCAAGGTGGTAGCTAAGTAGATTTTTTTTTTTTTGGGGGGGGGGGGGGGGGGGGGGGGGACCAAATTATGTTGGTATTGGTAGGATATTATTGTTTAGATTTTGTTTGTGATGATATGTATGTATTCGTCTCTTGAAATCAGCCTCTCTGCGGATAGAGGTGTCTGTAAAGATAAGGTTGCCTACATTTAGATTTTCCCAGACCCTTCAAAAGTAGGACTCACACTGGAAGGTGATGTTGTTGTGCGTTGTTATAGGTATGTATTAGCTAACAATGGATTTTGGTTGTCCTTAAGCTAAAATCTACCAATCCCCTTTACCTTGGGATAAGGGCTAAGGGCTATACCCTCAAAAGGGAATAAAGCCCATTGTGCATAGGACTAGCCCATTATCTAATCCAGCCCAAATCACACCAGATTAATCCACATTAAAGTAAAAAAGAAAATTTAAAAAAAAGTTGAACCATTGCTGTAGGGGGTGAATTATCGCAGAATATGAAGTTGAAACATTAACATGTAAAAACCCTCTTTATTTAATTTACGGTAGTCAGCCAAATTAATGCTAAAACTTTTTGGAAGTTGACATATACAAATTTGGTTTAAGTTTTATTTATTATTAATTTTTTTCTGAAATAATAAAAAAAGGGCAGTCCGATGCACAAGCATCCGCGTTTACACAGGGTCCAGGGAAGGGCCCCACCCTAGGGGTGTATTGTAGGCAACCTATCTTGACTTTGTCTGTGGTTGATTCTCAGACTCAAACCCGTGACCTTTTGGTCATACGGAGACGACCTTACTGTTGCTCTAAGACTCCTTTCCTTTTTTTTGAAATAATCTTTCTAATTATGTTTGTACTTGATCGACATCGTGTTTGGTGGATATATTTTAGAGAACTAGTTTTTCAATCAGTAATACTATCCGTTTCTCAAGTATTTAAGTACAGTATCTTATAGACTATCAACTTTTTTTGGGGGGGGGGTTGGGGACAGCTATAAGCCTATAAGCTATCAATCTTAGGCACTAGTTGTTATTTATCAATATATGTGAATAATTTGGAACAGAGATTAAATAAATCGTAATATATGTAAGTGAAACTAGCATTGATTTCATGGACCGTACTTCGTACTGTATATATCGAGTTTTTTTTTCTTTTTTTTTTTTTTCCCCAATCCAATTGATTCTGGCAACTTTTTTGATCCTCCTTTCCTGATAATCTTTGCTTGCCTTATGATTTAATTTCACATTCATTCAGTAGAGCACTAAGCTGCTCTTTAATTTTAATTTGATGTTTATCAAATAAATGCTTTATTTTTGCACTTGATTGGTTTGCATATTGTATGTAGCTATGTATACTCTAGTCAAAATGAGAAGCTCATGATCAACAAATAATAGGGGTGTTAGGCAAGTGAAAATTAAGTTATTTGTTGAGAGGTTAATGGAAACTAGAGATGATGACATGGAAATTAAGTTCTTAACTTAATATAAATACATTAAAGTTGAGAACAAAATAGAACTTTTACATAACCTTATATATAATTTAACTAAATGCACAAATTTTTAGTACAATTTAAGCTAATAAAGTACATATATTTCTAGCTATGTTGTCAGCTAAATGGCTCTTTAAATGGTTTTTTTTTTTTTTCCCGCTAGCGCACATAAGAAACAATACAAATCAATAACAGACCAAGTAATCAACTTACATTTTAATTCCATTTCTAAAGACTGTATTATCATTTGAATGACTGATATGTTCGCACGACGATTATAACCGACTTTGAAAGTGATGTGTTTGCATGTGATTCATCATATTGATCATAGAAGCATGATCCTGATTAGATAAGTTAAACTAGAGAATCAAGTTGAAAGCCACATCTAAGTAAGAAAGGAAACAAGAAGTGACTAGCAATAACTATAGATGTTGCAAATACTATCCCTTCCTTTGACTTTGGTAGGTGGGTAGGTTGTTTTTTAAAGTTTTTTTCAACAATTTATAACACTATGTTTGTCAATATTGTGAGAGTTGTTTCCTTCTTGACCACATATGTGTATACATAAGAGAGACATTGTAGTCAAATTTAATGGACCCATAAGTAGTTATAGGGCTTGACTTAGTGGGTGGTCATCCTGGTGCAATGTGTTGTCATGTGCACAATTATGGTGCACTTCAAGGAAGGGAAAAGAGAATTCCAGAGTTTATAATTTACAGTAGTAAGAAACATGACTAGTTAAGTTTACATACTTCTTCTTTGTAGGTATTATAGTGGTAGAATGTTGGATTTTTATAAATAAGAATGAGGTTAAATTGTAATCTGCATACATGTGTGAAAATTATCTAGCTTAAAAAAAAAAGAATATACACATTTATACTGATTTATTTTTTTTTCCATCATAAAACATATTAATAATATATGAATATAGCTCATCAGGCTTCAATTCGAGCATAGAATGATCCTTAATTGTTTGCTGTGTGCCATTTTAAGGTTTCGATCATTGCTCTCTCATAGATAGGTCTTTTCTCAGACAATTTGACATTCTTCCAATTCCAAGTTTGCACGTACCAATCTTTTTGTGCACCATGTACCATGCTCTAGATTGTACGTTGCTATGACTCTTATTGTGGTACGACATATATAGCACCAAAGGGTACATCTAGAGTGTTGGTCTGATTTGACTAGTTAAATCATCCTAGATGGGGGTGAATAGGGTGATGATCAATGTCGGAAATTAATCGAAATAAAGAGCGGAAAGATAAACGTGGACAAAATACATAATTTATAGAGGTTCGGCCACGCCTAATCCCTTACTCACAGGCGCCCTACGTCGATGGGATTTGAACCTTTTTCTTTTATTAGGTCGGCAATTGCACACGATTCACTAATCGTACAACCTACGAGTTGACGCTACAACTCTAGGTGTCCCAACATACGCGTTCTCCCCAACCGTACTTGGGTAGTCGACCCTTCGACTAATCAACCCAACCCAATACAAAGAAATATAACAAAATACACTTTACAATAAGAAGTTAATTAACACAGTAGATATGCAAATGTAAGCTCGATGTATCTCTCAACGTCTTCTTCTTAATTTATAAGTGTAGCTCTATTTCTTCTCGTCCTTTGCTTGTGCTCTCTTGTGTCTCTTTCAACTGCAAGGACCTTCCCTTTTTATAGCAAATGGAATTGAAGTAGCCGTCACATTTAAAAAGGAAAAGAAAATATTCAGCTAGTCTTCAAGCCTTTGAAGTCCAACTTCAAGGCCTTGAACTACGGCTAATTTTCATCAACAATAGCTCCCAAAATCTTCAACGGATAATTGTTGATTCTTCAACGGCTAACTGCTGATTCTGCTTAGGGGTTGAGCTTATCAAATTTGTTAGTTGCTATTTTTAGGCGATGCAACAATTAGAATTTAATTTCGAAAGATGTAGCTATATTTAGAGAATCATAATTTCATATTCAAATTTGAATTCTAAATCATCTCAAGATATTATGGAAACTTATATCAACTCAATTAAGCAATATGCACTTGCATGCCAATATTCACTTAGAATCATAATATATTTAAACAATATAAATTTTAAGATAATTCAAATACAACATGATGAATACATCAATTGATTAATCTTTTTTTGTCTTTCATCAAAACATATTAATAAACATAGTGTGAGCTTCAATAAAGCTAACAATCTCCCCCTTTTTGATGAAAGAAAAAACCCAATAACATATCAATATAATTTTGAATGACACACCATGAAAAGCTATCCAAATATTTCTCCCTTTTTTGTATTTCACCAAAAGGTAGCATAAGAGGAGAAAGAAAAATGGAAGCATAAAAATTATGATAAACACATATAGCTCCCCCTTAACAAATCAATGACATATAAAGATACTCCCCCTTAATCTATGGCACTCACAAAACACATTTAAGGGGTTAAATACTAACAACAAAATCAATCACATACGCTAATGCTCATTGACTTGAAATTCTCGTAAGCAACATAAGGATGTAATAAGGGATTAACATATAGTAACATTAACAAAATTCTCCCCCTATCAAGCGTAAATTAAGGCTATCGAAAAATAATCAAGTGATATAATTTTTCCCTTACAGAAACAAGCAATATCATCTATACAAGTATTAAGGAGCATAATAATTATGGACAAAAGTATTGAGATCATATGTGCATAATCACATGTCATCATAGTATTATTAGTATAAGGTATATTGAAATATTAATCATGCTCACAATCCAAAGATAATAAAACAAATTAAAATTCAAAATATTGAAAATCAAAATTCCACCAATAGGAAGTAGATCAAGCAAAGTAACATCGCCTTATATTTACAAGAATCCAAATATTACCACTATTCAAGATATTTGACATAAAAATTCAAGCTCTTGGATTTTAGTTATTTGTAGGTAGTGAGATCCTACGTTCTGTTTAATTTTTAAGGCCTTGGACTATATTTCAGGACCTTGAAATCTGGATAATGATAAAATAGGAAACTTACCTTATTTTTACTTTTGGCAAACCATAACTTACCATATGCCATTGTGAAGCTCCAATGTTTCCTTGTCAACTTAAATTTTTAAGAGGATTAAATGCTATTGAAAATTCATTATTAGTATGTAAATGAGAAATCAATAACATCCCACAAACATGCGCATTCTTTTTTTATTTCTTCAGGAATGAAACTGTTTGACCAAATCTTGATACCCTTTTCTTCTTGGATTCAAAATTATTAGAAGTAAGAAAAATTAATGACGTAAAATTTTTCTTTACCTCAATGTTGACACATTTTCTTGATTTAACACCATAATTGTTAGCTTTCTTAAGCTTACAATATATCTTATTAATATGTTTTGATGAAAGACAGAAAGGAAGTGGTCCATTGGTATTTTTATTATATTATATTAGGACTTACCTTAGTGTTTTAGTTGTATAAATTTATTATAATTAAAGTCAATATTGGCATGATTGATTTCATATTATGTGTCACAATATCTTTGAGATAGCTTAATATTCAAATTTGAATATGTAATCTTTATGAAATTATATTTTGTGGTTCAAATTTGATTATGATATTATGAGATAAGATATGCCACTTTATTAGGGATACTTGCCTAACAAGAATTTGATTTACCTTCATATTTGCTCAATAAGATTTTAGGATCAAGGATTAATTTGGTGCTTGATTCTTGCTTTAATTATGGAAGACAGTTGAGAAGGATTCCTAGAATATCTCCAATAAGCCCAAAATAAAATCAGCCGTTGGAAAGAATTGCTTGCTGAAGTTGCAAATTTTTCAAGGACACTGAATTGCGTTTCAAGGCCTTGAACTGAGTGGAAAATTCGGATGGGCCTAACGGCTAGTTCTAACGGTTCTCTCAAGGGTTTTCCATATATATTGAAGCTGATTGAAGGCTGAAGACACACAAAAAAGCAAGGACAAGCATATCTCATACTCAAGCAATCATTGGCATACATTGAGCATTAAATTGCTTCTATTTCATTTGATTTGTATTGTTCAAGTTGCAATTGGGTGGGATTATAAAGTTGAAGGATCAACTCTACTAAGCCTTATTGAAGGTGTCAATTTGGAACTTGGAACTTAGAGTATGTGTACTTTGGAGTTGTGTAATCATCCCTCCTAATAAAAATTCACGTTAATCCTAGAGTTAGAGAACTCTAGACAAGGACTAAGCCCGGTTGAGTATAACCTCATTAAAAAATACTTGTGTCTTGTCCACATTTACTTTTCCATATTTTTATCTTGATTAATTTGTGACTTTGATCATTACCCTATTCACTCCCCTCTAGGGTAATTTAGCTAGCCAAATCAGGCCAGCATAGAGTTTTGCAAGACTTCCTAGGGAACTTGATAAGTGGTACTTGGGGTTTGATCTTGTGGTGTTTTGGATGGGTAGACGAATAAAGCAATTCTTGAACATGGAAAGTGAGCCAAACATTGACTGTATCTGTATATTTTTAGGTGTCCGCATTCAGACTTAGGTGTCTGGTTACTGGGTCTTTTAGCTGCTAGAGCCTTACATAAGTCAAGCGTATATTGTGCTTGAATGTATGGGTTTAGGTGGTGCCCATGTGGTGTTGACTTTTAAAGGAATTGTGTCTAGATGTTAGGCAGTTTTTGGAAATTGAGTTTTATTATAGTTGTTTTTAAGTTAGGTGTGGTGTTTTTATTTTGTTGACATAGTTTTGTAGAGTCTTATTTAGACTCTTGTTATGTCTTGGCTAAAAATAATCGGAAAAAAAAAGGTACATCTAGAGCTCTAGACTAACTAACCTTTAGATGTTAATGCCACTTATCGATGGCATTTAAGGACGCTAAATTCAGGGTTCATGACCACGCACAGATTTACATGTTTGAAACTAGTGTCTCGCGCTTGTTGGATGAAAACCTTAGTTAATTTTGCAAAGAAATTAATGTGTATGAATAAAATCTCAAATAATCTAACGGTAGATGCTCATAAACAGCAGCTAGATTCGTTGTCATTGACCACGATTAAGGTCCACATAAGGTTTTGCTCTAAATAAATCGAGTTTAGAGAGAGTAGCTCATTAAATTAACCATAATTTTTATCAGGTTACTCCTTTAATTTGAGACTCTATGCATATATATATATATATGATATATTATCTTCATTTTTTTTTTGTGTGTTAATGAGAAATTGGTTTTCCTCAACCTATCTACTATATACTGTATACGTACTAAAAAGTCTAAGAGGGCTTTGGGTAAAAAGCTTTTTTGGGGAGCTTTTTTGACAAACAGAGTATTTTGGACCAAAATTAGCTATTTGACCTAATGAAAAAAAACTAATTTAAGCATTCGGTAGAATAGCTTTTTGAAAGAGGTTTTTGGGTCCAAAAAGCTAATTTGAAAAAGCTAATTTCACAAGCTTTTCGGAAGAACTTTTTGGAGAATTAGCTTTTTGTCTCACAATTTTGTTAGAAGCAGTTAATTTCACCAAAACAACCAATACAAACGGCTAATACAAACAGTTAATAGTTAACAGATAATACAAAAAGTTATCAGCTAAAAGTTATTTGCCAAACATGGCCTAATTCTGTGGGGAGTACTTATTTCCTAATTCCCAAGACATTGGCATATCTAGTTCATTGGTGAGTTCCGGCATTAATGTCAATATATATACTTCATATTTTTCCTCACATTTATCAAATATTGGTCAAAAGGAATGTACTTTATTCATCCTTTTTGTCAAAATAAGTATTTGAAAATTATTAGAAAATTATTTTAAATTACTGCTTTTATACTTTTTAATTTTTAGGTCATTATTTTTCCCCTATATTGATAATCAAAGAATGTAATCTTTCACTAATTTTTACAAAAATTGGGATGAAGATAATATTCTTTTTTTCCAGTAATAGATTTATAACACATTTCTAAAAATATGCCTAGTTTACGCTTGTACCATGCTACTGCCTACTGTATACCTTTATGTGGTACCGACCACAACCACTCAGGGCAACTACTATTTCATACGGACGTGACATGTACATGCTCCTATGAAATTATGTGCTTATTTGTTAGTTTCCTTATTCTTTTTCGTCAAATGTTTCCACGGTATATCGGCATATACAATGTATGTATCTATAAATCTAATAAATAAACATATTTATAAGTCTAGACATATATATACACACGTTAGACGCAGATAATACAGATATTATCATATACATGGTATTATTCGTAGCATTAATCAACTAGTTAACAAGTACAATTAATAAAAACTAGTTACAAGAAAGTGTGCTATCAATGGTGGCCTTTTGTTCCCACCCTAGTTTGACATATAAGGCACAAGTGAGTCGCAGCTCTTAGTATTTGGGAGCATCTTTTATGGATGTATGTTCACTATTGTCTACCTGCCAAGTAGAAGATAACAACACAGGCAAATTATTGTAATGCCTTCCAATTGAGTAAACAACACAATCTTTCACATCTTGTGTCATGCGGACTACTGTTTATGAATCATGGATGATATAAGTTGGCCCCCTGGGGGCCATCGTGGTCCAATACCTCAAAAATCCTGCCACCAAGGCGGGTAAGTTGGGGTTTAATGTAACTGTCTTACCCTTGAATTCTAAAATTATAGAGAGATTAGTTCCGATTGACTGTAAATTACCTACTAGGCTACTATCCAATAGAAATGGAGAAGAGGAAGTTCAGAGAGGCGTTTTACTTTAATCTGTACAATCCAAATTTTAAAAATAATCTAAACTTGCATTTTTCAACTATACAGATTTCTTACAAAATTAGGCTTATTATATAGGTGATGGTAGCAATAGAATTTTTTTATTCATTTACTTATTGTAGTCTAGTTTATGTAATTATGGTTTCATAGAATTTCTAAAAAAAATTATATGTTAAGATATTATCGCCCATTTTTTTCTTTGCACTATTATATTGATAATCGATATGAATAGTTTTTGGAATGTAAGTTGATTTAATTGTTTAAGCCACAAATTTGTTCAAGAAATATTACTTCTCAAATTACACGTAAGTCTAAAATTGACAATAAATTATTAAAAGAAATTAAACTCGTTGAAATAGCACGACAAAATTCGGTTCCTCATATCGACGACCCTTTTATTTAATTTTAAAAAAACAACTTGATTGACTTGATGCATATAAAATTTAACTTTAAAGAATTTCGACTCATCTGATTTTACATTTTATTGTTTATAAAATAAAAGATGAACGTATCAACTAAAAGCCATGCTACATATATTTGTTAACATTCAAGAGAATACTCAGAACAACCATGGAGAAAACGAAGAGAAGGAGAAGAACAGAGAGAAGAAGGAGAAACTCTCACTGACTTTCATTATTGAAAAATGAATGAATAAAATGATACATCATTGCAGTATATATATGTACAGAAAGAAGAATGACATAAATGCAACAAGAAATAACTAACTACAACAACCTTAGGCTGAGCTGGCAATCATCTTAACTAACTTTTAACAAACTTCTAACACCTCCCTTCAAGTTGAAGGGTGACAGGATGAAACCCCCAACTTGCAGAGAAGGTGATGGTGTTGTAAACTAGGCAAGGGTTTAGTAAGAATATCTGCCAGCTATTCTGTGGTCTTGGTATGAGACAGAGATATGAGCCCTTCATGAATTTTTCCTCTTACAAAATGACAGTCCAATTCTATGCGCTTAGTTCTTTCATGAAAAATAGGGTTGTTGGCAATGTATATAGTTGCCAAACTGTTGCTCTTAACTGGTATAGGTAAAATAGAAGGCACTTGCAGATCTGAAAGTATTCGAGTAAGCCAAGGAAGTTCTGCTGTGACTGCTCTCATGGACCTATATTCTGCTTCTGTAGAGGATAAGGCCACTGTGGGCTGCTTTTTGACTTCCAGGAGATAGGGCTTCCTCCTACCATGATGAAATAGCCACTAACAGACCTCTTAGTACATGGACATTGAGCCCAATCTGAATCACAGTATGCCCGTAGGTTGTAATCTGGTGCATCATTAAAAAATAATCCTTGAGAAGGATCCTTCTTGATATATCTCAGAGTATGTAGTGCAGTTGTCATATGTGCTTTGCTAGGATTTTGAAGAAATTGGCTCGGGTATTGCACCGAAAAGGCAATATCAGGCCTAGTATTGGTAAGATAGTTGAGTTTACCCACTAATCTCCTGTAAATGGTAGCATCAACCAGTGTGTCTCTAGTAAGAGCTCCTTTAGAGAGAGGAGCCAGAGGGCAAGAGGTGGCTGTGAGCTTGTCACACTGAAAATCCTTCAACAACTCCATAGCACTTCCTTTGTGTCATGATCAATCCATTAGGAACTTTGAGTAATTCCATGCCCAGAAAATAATGAAGCTCCCCTAGATCTTTGATTCTGAATTTCTCATCAAGGAATGCCTTCAATGCTTTGATATCTGTAGAATTGTTGCCTGTGACAATAACGTCATCCACATATACAACCACTAACACAATGGAATTGTCTGATTGCTTTAAGAACAGAGAATAATCGTTTTTAGAAGGCTGAAATCCAAGAATTCTCAAGGTATCTGATAACTTGGCATACCACTGTCTGGATGCTTGTTTTAAACCATACAAAGACTTTTGCAATTTGTAAACTAAGCCTGGGGAGGGAAGCTCCAATCCTAGTGGTGGTTTCATATAAATGTCCTCATCTAAGTCCCCATGAAGGAAAGCATTGTTGACATCTAGTTGGTAAATGGGCCACTTTTTCTTAACTGCAGTAACGATTAGACTTCTGATTGTTGTCATCTTCACCATAGGGGAGAAAGTTTCAGTGTAATCAACTCCCTCCCTCTGAGTGAAGCCTCTAATAACTAGTCGAGCTTTGCATCTCTCCAAACTCCCATCTGCCTTATATTTGAGTTTATACACCCATTTACAGCTTATGGGCTTTTTTCCTGCAGGCAGAGGTGTTAGAATCCAAGTATTGTTTGCCTTTAAAGCATCAAACTCCTTGTTCATGGCTTCTTGCCACGCAGGTTTTGCAGCTGCTTCCTCATATGATGAAAGTTCACTATGTATATCCAAATGGTGTAACAGATTAGATGCACTGTCTGGTAAAGGAATGTCACTGCTCAAGGATGCATTGCAACAAATGGAAGTGACAGTATTACAGCAGCATGGAGCTGTATATTCCCCATGTTGAGAAAGGGCATTGTTGCAAACATACTCAGATAAATAAGAGGGTGTCTCATGCTGTCTGGTAGATCTCCTTGAAGGCATTGTATGATCAGAAGATTATGCCTGTTCCCCTGCGATGATAGATGTATTCTGCAGGTTATATGATTGATCTGGATATGAAGAAGTACTTGGAATGGCACTGTGATCTTCCCAAATATGGGTCTCAGAAGACTTGGGATGTGGAAATATATTGGAACTATAAGTAGAAGGGGAAGAATGATAAGGGAGCACCTTTTCATGAAAAATAACATCTCTGGAAGTGAAGATGTGATGTGTCTCAACGTTAAGAAGCTTATAAGCTTTTTGTCCAAATGGATACCCCAAAAATACACAGGGTACTGCCCTTGCTTGGAATTTATCTCTCCCAGCTTTAAGGATAGAAGCATAGCAAAGGCTACCAAAGACTCTAAGGTGCTCATAGTGAGGCTTTTGTCCAAACAAAATCTGAACAGGGCTAGCACCTTTAAACACCTTAGAAGCGAACCTATTTATGAGGTATGTGGCTGTCAAAACACATTCTCCCCAATACTTTATTGGCAAACCAGAATGAAATAACAACGCTCTTGAGGTCTCGAGTAGATGCTTGTGTTTTCTTTTTACAACACCATTTTGTTGTGGTGTTGCTACACAACTTGTCTGGTGGATGATTCCTTTAGAAAGGAAATATGCTGTAGCTTCTCTGTTAAGCCTAATTTGAGTGCATTATCAGACCTTATTGTCTTCACCTTGGCATTAAACTGAGTGTACTCTATAAAGGCCCTAATTAAAGGCAAAGCATTGCTCTTGGCTGCCAACAAATGAGTCCATGTTGTTCTACTATAGTCATCCACTATAGTTAAAAAATATTTATAGCCATTGTATATTTGCACCCTGTAAGGTCCCCACAAATCAATGTGTATAAGCTCAAAAGTATGTGTAAAATGAATCTGGCTATGAGGAAATAGAAGTCTATGTTACCGTGCCTTGGAACAGATTAAACACTCCTTTATTGAATCAACATTAATGTGATTATCTATAGAAAAAATTAAAGAATTCTTGATAGAATCTTCTGAATTTGCTGCAGTGCTTGATCTGAGTAGATAAAGCCCAGTATAATGCTCACTAAGAACCTGAGGATTCCTCAGTAAAGGGACCTGCATAAGACAATGCTAGGGTGTGAAAATAATGTAGCCATTTAGTTGGCTAGACAGCTTACTCGCAGATAGGAGATTGTATCTGAAACTTGGAATATAGAGAACTCCATATAAAGTCAAAGAGCTGTTGAAAACAATAGTACCAGCATGTGTAACATGAACACATTTTCCATATGGTAATGTAACAGTGCTGGGCTTAGAAAGAGCCATGAGATTGCTAAACAGGTTCTTGTTGTGAAACATATGATCACTGGCTCTACTGTCAATGATCCAAGTGTTGTGCCAGTCAGAAACATTGGACAATAAGCATAAATTTTCTGTGTGATTGATGCTGCTAGTACCTACAAAGCTTGAGAAAGCCATTAAACTAAGATTATGGTTAGCATCTTGTTTTTGGACCCCAGTATTGTATCCTGCCTTGTTCAGTTGCACATTTTGAAGTAATGCTATTAGTTGTGAAGTCTGCTCAGAAGTCAAGCCTGGAACTGCAGTATTGCTCTGAAGCTGAGGTTCATGACAACTAGAAATAAAATCCTGGCTGTCTGTCTAAACAAGTGCAGCTGTCCTTCTTCCTCCCTTGAACTTAGTATTTGGTGAAAAACCATGCAACCTATAACGCTTTTCTATAACATGTCCAGGTTTCTTACAATAATTGCAAAACAAACTAGACCTCTTCCCTTCATTCCTTTCAATCCTGGTGAAAGGACTTTCAACTCTTATCTCAACCCTATCAACTTTTCCTCTGTAAAACTGATGTGGTTTGTGTGTCTCCACTGTAAGAGATGCAGAATCTGCAAGGAAATGGCCACTGGACCTGATCTCTCTCTGTTTCTCTTGTTGAATTAGCATTGAATACACTTGACTGATTGAAGGTAAAGGAGTCATCATAAGAATATTGCCCCTGATTGAATTGTAATCATCATTTAACCCCTTCAAGAACTGCAACAGCTTCTGATTTTGCTCTCTCTTAAGCATTTTCTCAGCAGAATTACATGTGCATACTGGAATTTCATCCAAATCATCTAATTCATCCCATAAACTCTTCACCTTAGTGAAATATGTTGCAATGTCATTTATGCCTTGACTGATATTGCACATTTCCTTTTTAACCTGGTATAATTTGGCACCATTGATTTGGCCAAATCTTTCCTCAAGTTCTATCCACATTTGCCTAGCTGATTTAGCATATATAATGCTATCTGCAATAGTTTTGGTCAGCACATTCAAAATCTAAGACATGATCATGTCATTACATCTCATCCATTTCTTGAAATCTGGAGAACTAGGCTGAGGTTTAGCAAGAGTTCCATCAACAAAATACAATTTACTCTTTGTGAACAAAGCAATTGTCATAGTCCTTTTCCATGAACCAAAACTAGTTCCATCAAATGGTGTAGAAACAAGAAGCTGGATGATCTGAAGGATGAAGAGAATATGCTTCATCAAGATCTTCTGGGGAAAACTCCACTTCAATATTGGTTGTTGATGTCGCCATTTTTGAAGAGACTCAAGAAAGAAATCCAATATTTCCAGGATCGAAAGCAGATCCTTGATTTCCTTGATGTGTGAATTTGGAATGAAGAACTTTATTCGATTCAAGAAGAGAAAAAAAATCAAATCAAGAGAATGAAAACAATGCTTGAATCGTGGAACTCAGTGATTCAGGCTCTGATACCATGTTAACATTCAAGAGAATCCTCAGAACAACCATGGAGAAAACGAAGAGAAGGAGAAGAACAGAGAGAAGAAGGAGAAACTCTCACTGACTTTCATTATTGAAAAATGAATGAATAAAATGCTACATCATTGCAGTATATATATGTACAGAAAGAAGAATAACAGAAACGCAACAAGAAATAACTAACTACAGCAACCTTAGGCTGAGCTGGCAATCATCTTAACTAACTTTTAACAAACTTCATTCTAACAATATTTGTAACGGACAATTACACATGACTACTTTTTCTTTTTAATTGACAAAATACACTAAAAAGTGCGACACGAGAACGTGGATCACATAAAGCAGCTTTGACTTTGGCCTGCAAAAGAAAAGACCAGCGAATTTCTTTCCCTTTGGAATGGGAAGGCCATCCCCTTCTGCCCCACTTTAGGGTCTATTTGGATGGGGAATAGAAGAGCCTGTTCTTTTCGTTGATAGATCAGAGTTGGTAAAAGGGTAAAATTAGTTGAGATAGATTGAAGTGAATTAAAATTGGTATTTTCTGTTGAAGTGAGTTGAAATAGGTTGAAATGGGTTGAAGTAGATTCAAGTTGGTTGAAGTAGGTTCAAGTTAATATATTTTTTATATGATGGGTTGAAGTTGGTTAAAATAGTGAGAATAAAATCTTGAAGAAAGTGGATTGAAATGGGTTAAAGTGGATTAAAGTAGGTTGAAATTGGTAAATTGAAAAAGACAAACAAAAAGAACATGCTCTAAGGAGGAGTAAGGTGGAGTAGGTAATCCTCCATACCCTTGTTTCGAAGTAACAAAAGAAGAGTAAGGAGGGTTAAGGAGGAGTAACTCTTACTCTCTCTTACTCCTCATTTCCCCCCACTTCTTTACTCTCCAATTTGGAGTGTAAGGAGGAGAAAGTGAGAAGGCAGGAGGATCATTTTACTTATTTGCCCCCATAAATCTAACTATAATATATCTTAATCTATTTTGTAAGGATAAATATGTCAATTCATTCATTTACTCTTATTCACTCTCATATTCTTCCAAATAAGAATAAGTGCTTGCTGTTCTTAAACTTCCAAATAGGGGTAAGTAACTTATTCTTATTTACTCTCTCTTAGTCTTACTCATCTTTATTCTTATTTACTCTTACTTTTTTAACTTACTCCCCTCTCAAATGGACCCTGGACTCCAATTTAGACATGGTGACACTTCAAGTAAAATTGTTACACTTTAAGTATTAAAGTTATGAGAAAGTAATCCCCCTCTAATTGTTTGTGTAACTATATTATGCTGTTTTTTTTTTTGTGGCTCATTTTAACAAAGAAAAAAAGAATGAAAGTTTAAGAAGGTACATAGTCAAGAACGAAACTTTTAAGTAACGCTATAGTGAAATATATACTTTCTTTTCCCCCTTTTATAAAGGTACTTGATTCTTTCAGTTATCAAATGACAACACAATAGCATCTATTCTTTTTTGTGGTTTTTGGTCTCCAAGGAAAGATAAGTACAACAAACATATATTAGGTAATCCCTCCCTCAAGGATTCTGCTTGTATTATTATCAACTGATAAGATCTCATCTATCATATCTTATATTAAGGATGTGCCCACATAATTTTAAATTATGTTAACGGTATTTAGGAATTTTCCTTTCCTTATTCTTGGCTCCCTTATTTCATTCCAATCCACAAGGAAAGAGAAGACAATTCTCTCTTTTAGATCCTTCAATCCAATAAGATATTTAACTTGTGTCAGGGGGCCGGGGCCTCTCTCCCCTTGTTCTTAGCTCTCTCATTTCATTCTCCTTTAGATCCTCCAATAGTATAAGATATTTAACTTGTGTCAAAGGACCGGGCTTCTCCCCTTGTGTGTACTTACAGACGTTTTCACATGTTCATTTATTCAAAATCATTCGAGGACACATCACAGTTCGCAAGAGTAATCGTTATCTACCAGCATTCCACCCAAATCCTTCCACAATAAATTGACCATTAGTAGATCTTCCCTTTTGTTGGTTGTGCTATTTCATATCATGAAAAATAAAAAGTTATCCCCCTCTTGCTCCCTCCCTTTTGGGCACACCTCGTAGGGTTGAAAACTATTTTTCTAGAAAATAATTTTTCATGTAAAATTATTTTTCATGTAAAATTATTTTCAACTCATATTTTCTGTTGTTTGGCAAAAAGGAAAATGGATGGATTTGATTAATAAAAAATGAACAAAAAAGCTAAAAATGATTTTCCTTAATCTTTGAACCATATGTCAAGGAAATAGACACATAATAGAGAAAGTATGGGAGACCGTGTGAGATCCCAAGAAACGAAAATCAATTTACGCTCTATTCAAAGTGAAAATATCTTCCTTCATTTTAGGGAAAATGATTTTCCCCTGAAAACGACTTTCCCTTCCTTGTTTTACCAAACACCATAAAATGAGAAAATTATTTTTCAGAAAAATGATTTTCGTCCATACCAAACACACCCTAAATGTGCCGTCTTTTTCCTTGGCTTGTTCGTTGTTGCAAGCCATGTTCTTTCTATTCTCTTAGCCTAGTGGAAGGCTCTATAGTCCATAGTCTGTACCCCAAAATTTCCTAAACAAAATCATGTCAGAGAACATCCATGCTATGCAATAAGTGGCAAGCAAATTAATTTAAAAAGAACAAACTGATCAAACTCAGCTAGGTTTTTATGTAATCATTATCAAAGCTGAATATTCTGGATATAGTTTTTTTTTTTTCTCAATTTTTCCCCCTCAAATGAAATTCAATACAAGAGGGACAGGGTATGTGTTCATAATTTTAGGTTTAGGCATTATGTAAAAATGTTATCTATTAGACCTACTTAATTTTATTCCACTATTTATTTCTTTTCTTTTTCCTTCCTTTTCCAAGTTTACTAGGTTTTTTTTTTTTTAAATCCAAAAAAGTTCACTAGTTAGGATAAGGATATATAGTAGCGCATAATTATTGATGGATTTTTTACAGAAAGGAATCACATTGTCCCAAAACTAACTAATTATCGTAAGACACTTATCTGCAAGCATTTTGAAATTTATGGTCTTGTAGATAGTTTTACTTATATTTGACCAAAAAATATTCACAAAATAGCCATTGGACATGCGATAAATGTAGAATTCAAACTCCTACATTTCTTTATTAATCCATATAAAAGATTTGACCGACTAATTATTAAATTGGCTAATTTTGCATTACCTATTATCTATATTGATATATATTTATAAATAATTATTGTTGGTTGATGCTTATTCCTTCTCTGAGACTGTTGATTGTTGTTTTTCCCCTTACAGAATTTGTAAAATAATTATTTGTAACATAATTATTCTTCAATTAATTATTAAAAAATTACATACCCAACAGGGAGGGCATTCTTTTTTTTTAAAAAAAAAAATGCATTCGAATTTAAAAACCAAGTTAGAATAGAATGTACATTACATATATACATCCAAAGGCAAAAAGAGCCAAAATAGGCTTCAAAGGATTAACTGGAGAAAGCATATGCGTGATGGATGATGAGAATAGAGAAATGGGAGAAATTTGTGTTGTCATTTTCGTGCCCCCAATCTCATGTCGTATTCCCTCTTTTGAACTTTTTCCCATACTCCTACACAATTAAGCTCTTCCCTTTTCCAAACATATAATCATCCATCCCCTAGTTGGTCCCTCTTTTCTCATTTGCTCATATATATTGCCTATGCCTTAACTTTATTACACCCTAGATTACCACTTAGGGAACGTGATTTGGATTGGGCATCATTAAGCACAACCCCCCTCCCCCCAAAAAAAAATATCGTGTGCCCAATAATAGTGTTATGTAAATCGAGTTGGTTTTTTTAGACATATTAGTAAAATTTATTAAATAAGAAGATTATAAAATCTGAATCGATCAATTTTCAAATCGAAGCAATAAAACATCAACAGTTACAAATTGACAGGCATCAATTTGTAATAAATGTATAAAGACTTATGAAAATATTGATTCCATATATCTTATAACTATTTAGTTTTTACTTCTTTTTATTATCATTGATCTTTATCACTTGATGAAACCTGGTCGTTTTAAATCCTAATAGTTAAGCCCAAAAACTTTGTTACATCAAATGTTAAACAAAAAGGAGAGTAGATTAGAATCAATGTTAGATACCAAGAAAAATTGAAATAAGATACTTTTTTTGAAAAGACAATTTCTATCACTTCCAGAACCGAAACAGGATACTGATAAATACACACGATTGATCATAAAATAGTATTGTATATATTAAATGACACTTTAATTAAGTGTAGGATACATGCAAATATAAATAGATATATATGTGCATCAACACTAATTTTAAAGTTTATATAAGATAACTAAGTACTAACACCCTAAAGGCCTAAACTTGTGTTTTCTTTTTTCCCTTATTCTTTTGAAAATTAAAAGCTCTTTTGTGGGAGAAATGTGAGATGATGACTAATGAGCATGCTCAAATACGAGTGCAAGTATATATGCAAATAGAGTCTGGAGATTCTCTCTCTGAACCAAGGCATCATGAAATCAGAATTGAGTAGACCAATTTATATAGCAACAAATTAAAAATCAATGTGGATGGACCCTTGCTCTAATTATTTTCCACTCATAATTAAGCTCCTGATTAATTTAATTCAAATTAATTAGACTAATAAAATATTGCTAACTTTCATAATTAAGCGGATCATTGCTTAAAGGAGATATTCCTATTTGGCATGTGCCTGAGTTAGCTTTTTGAGGCCACAGATTCCTTAATTAATTAGTTAATTGTTCTCACCTGAGTTGGAATTTTTTGGGGCTGTTTTTTAAGTTAATTAACTAAAAAGAACGTATAATGTTTTATTTGTTTGGTATTGGATCCTCTAGTTTACTGGAGTCCAATTACTGTTGGTCCAATCAGAAGTAGAGTTCTTCCATTACAAATTTTCTCTATTTACAAGACTCAAACTCGAGACTTTGCTTAAAGAAAACAAGTGTCAAATTACATGAACCAATATGTGTTGGTACACATAATGCCTTATAGATGTCATATTGTAATTAACGAGGGATCTATTGTAGTTTTCAATTATTACTATTATTAATGAGGAAGGTATTGATAGACTATTTGCTTGAGTGGGGCTTGGGATAATTATGAGTTATAGGCTTGTTACATCATCTATTTATTTATGAATGTGTCCTTATTTGCAATTAGTCATTTACAAATTTAAATTTTAAGCTCAATGTCGGAGATTGGATGATTTTTTTGGAGGATGCATGAATATTAAATAGTTTGTTGTTTATTAAGAGAGAATCTATTTACACAAGTTACATATGCATTATGCAAAACCAAAAGAAACTCAACTTTTTTTGGAAAAAAGGTTTATATATGTTAAGGAAAATTATTTTAAATCTAAACAATGCCAGAAATCTCTAAGATTTTTTGAAAAATTAATAAGTCAAATGACCAAAATACATAGTAGAAATACAAATCTCTTGCAACTATCACTCGAATCTAGAAATACTATAACCTCAAATAATCAATTGACAAAAAAAAAAAAAAAAAAAAACTAAAATCACAATACCTTATCAAACTCTAATTTTTTTTTTCTTTTAATGTGGTAACCCAAGCAACTATATGATCACTAAGCTTCAATAATCAGTCTTTAATTACAAATCAAATCACATTTAATTAGCCCACAATGCACACCCATGGGGAAAAAATTAAAATCAAAACCACATTAATTTTCTCATATAGTAAGGGTTCCACAAGTGCACAATTCATTACTTGGCCCTCTTCATGAGAGTTCTCATCCACCCTTTGTCATTCCTCCCCACCTTCATCACTCCTTCTCTCTCACTACTTTCTCCTCCTACATTGCCCTTGGTCGTCCTCCTCCACCTGATGACCTGGAGCAGCTGTCCAATCCGCTTCCGCCACCTCAGCACCGTCGCTTGAGGCTTGCCATGCTCCACCATACTCTGGTTGTTGTTGTTGTTGTTATTTCCAATATTGCCCTTCTGAATGTTCTTAGCATTGTTATCTTTGACAAATGTTTGACCAGCCCATGACATGCTGCAATGTTCTAGTGTCACAGTGTTGGTGCTCTTCTCCCATAATGGCATTCCATTGTCCCCAAATTTTATTGATATGAATGACTCATCTTCATCACCAAAAAAGAAAAATAAATATAATTTTCGTCCGTAACAACTATGCATAAATAGATTTAAAGTTCAAAAATCTGATAAAATTGCGACTTAATTGTAATTACCAAAAAGTAATTTTCGACAAATTTGTGGGTCTCACATCACCTCAATGTGTAACTAGTCGAGTGAGTAAGCCAAGAAGTAGCTTCAAAGCAAAAACAAACAAATTTTGCTAGCCAAGCTAAGGCTTTCTCTTTATATAATACACCTAGCCATAGCCTTTATTTTTTGCTTTTTTTTTTTTTGGAAGTATTGGCTATAGCTAATCTATAAAGCAGTAATTGACTGCTATCCTCAATTATTAATTAACAGTAACTTACAAAGTTAAGACCGTTTGCATTTGAATCTGCTCAAATTCCGTAAAAACAGGACCCATATTGAGAGCTATTATTATTATTGCTGTTTTTTAGTATCCTGGTTCTAGAAATTATTCACCGTAATTAACCTAAAGTAGGGATTAGTTAGGCTTAATAAAGCTGCGACACCCAATCATATGATTCTTTTTCTCTTTTCCGAACAAATCAGTCACCAAATTTTACAGCCTTCATTGTTGTTAGGTGAACATATTTTTCAATATCATGCTTTAACTTATTATTGTCGAAGAGGTTGGTCAACACTCCACAAGTGTGTGGGCTTGGGAAGCTTTAACTTATTATTTTGACCTCACATCAACTCTATCTTTCCTAATATATTGGTTCTACATGCTTTAATGACACTCATTTCATGCCCCCCCCCCCTTTTTCCAAAAATCCTAAAATAAAAACCCAATCTTAGTGAAATAATTAGGACCTATTTCTCCCTGTTTGAAAAATAATAACAAATATTGTAGATCGAACATTGTTTCCTTAAAACATATTTTCATGTGTGACGAATTTTAATTTATCTTAACACAACCTCGCTCCCACAATTAGTCTAATAAAAAGAGGAAAGATACAAAATTATCATAAATAGTAACCTGAATAAAAAAAATATTATTCGGTTTAAGACCACCACATAAATAAATAAAAAAAGATAGAGAATCAAAGAGAAGAGATATACATCATACCTTCTAAGCTGGTGGAAGTAGTATCAAGATCATTAGCAAAATCAAGAAATTCATGTTGAAGTTCAGATTTCCGGCGACGACGATGGCGGACATCACGGCGGTGGAGCAGGGATCGAAAGCCGAAGATCTTCGGAAGGCCGCTAGAAATGGACGGCTTCGATTTAACGTCATTAGGGGCACTGTAAGAACGTTCGGTGGGAGATTTGGAGTGAAGTCCTTGTTTGGCTGCTAAGATAAGGAGTCTCTCATTCAAGCAAAGAGGGCAAACTCCAAGTAAGATTTCCTTCGGGTGGAAATGACAATATGCCCCATTTTCTCTATTACAACTCTCTCTCATTTTTCTCTCTCTTTTTTTCCTTTTATTTTCTGCCTTATATTGGCCTGGGTGAAGTCGGAGATGATGAAGAAGACGAAGAAGAGAAGAATGGGTTGAGTGATAAGTTGGTGGGGAGAGGGAGAGAGAGAGAGAGAGAGAGAGTGTGTATGTGGGAGAAAAGTTGGGGAGAACCTAAAAGGGGCAAAAAGTGGAAATTCTATTAAATAATAGCAATGATGTATATGCATGTGTATAATGTTTGTATGCACATAATGTAGATATGTACATTAGAGAAGGAATAATGTTCTTGTGTCTAGGAAAAGGAAAATTAATATGAGAAGATATATGCTACTAAGGTAATTAAAAGTACACCATAATAATGTCTCTTTGGTGTGATGTTGGCTGATTCAGTATCAGAAAGTTGATGTCAGATATTTAAATTTAAATTTAAATTTTGTTGATGTTATCTTTTTAGTTTTTAAAGTAGATGAAGAATTGTTTTTAAGCTGAATTTTCAAATATGAATGTAAGTATATTTTTCTTCTGGTTGTAAGTTTATTAGAAATAATGAGTACATGATATATACTAAAACATCTCTATTTTGACATATGTGTTTTTTTCTGAGCTTTAAAAATAAAACACTCCTAAGCTTTTGATCAAAGTAAAAAAATGCCCCTCAACATTAAAAGTGCGGTGAATATCCTTTGACTTATACTATTTATTTATATTAATTTATGACATGTGTTTGCCTAAATGATGTGGCAAGATTATGAAAAAATAAATGTTACATAAGCACATTGTTACATATATAAATAATGTAATTTATTAGAAAAATTGCATAATCTAATTACTGCATGCATCTTAAGTAAAATAATCCCATAATTTTTTTTAGAAAATAATAATTTTACACTAATCCAAAACTTATCGAATGACAACCTGTAATCAAATGTCACATTAGAGCATCTCACAATAATTTAATTTATTAAACAAACATTACCTCAAACTTGATCCACAAAAATGAAGGAGCCACAATTTAACTGATCTAAACCAACTTTTGAAAATAATTACATAGCTAAAAAGAGGAAAAAAAATTGAGTGTTATGGTAATCATGTTTCTTAATTCAAGTATCAGCTCATGAACTTGTCAAAATGGACCAAAGAAACAAAACCGATGAAAATTCCTATTTGAATATGTAGGTGAATTACAAAAGTATAAATTTATTTATTTCACATTACGGTAAAATATGTTATAAATAGTAAAATATTTTATGAATTAAGATGTGTAAATTTTTGGGTAAGATCCTTATAAATAAATTATTATGAAGTAGTCAATTTGGCATTAATTATAGATAGTTTGATAAGCTGTGAGCTAATGTAAGATTATTATTTCCCAAAAAAAATCATCATAAAGTTTCACTCAAGATAAAGTAATATATATAATTTTTTTCTATCAAATTATATTATTTTATATATACAATAATGCACTTATGTGGCTTTTCTTTTCTTCTTAATTTTGCCACAACATTCAAGTAAAAACATGTCATCAAATAGTGTAAATTTTAAAAAATAAATTAAATAAGTTAACGGATATTTATCTCACTTTTAAAGTTGAGGATACTTTCTAAACTTGACCAAAAATTCAAAGGTCTTTTATTTTTAGAACTCATCTTTCTCCTCTTAGGTTGTGAGTATCTTTGATGGACTTGGTTCTCTTTCTTCCTATTAAGGGAATGTTTTTCTCATTAATCGTGATAGTATATATAAACAAGTTCGCTTATGTGATGAAATTAAATAAATTCCAGTATTTAAATGCCAGTGTCAACAATAACACAAATGGTGAGTGTGTCCATCAAACGCAAAGATATGCGGCTTTCAATATAATTTATATGGCAGTCACAATGCAATTTGACTAAAACATACATATACAATCTTGAATGTCAGAAAATCTATATCTCAACCTCATAAACATTGGAGGTGTTTGATAACAATAATTGTTTAGATAAAAATGGTTATTGTTTTGACCGAGTCAAATTCAAACAGCCAAAGGATGTTTGATAAATAACAATTTGGAATGTCATTTGGCAGCCAAAAGCTATTTTTAAAAAAGTTATTCTCATTAGCTTTTTGGATAGAATTTTTTTTTTGGGGGGGTTAGAAATGACATAGCAATCTAAAAGTTTGAAAAAATTACACCAGATGCGATTAGAAAGTAATTTACAGAAAAACTGCATGAATGAAATTTTAACACCAAATGTTTTAGAAACAACTTGTTTTGCCAAACACTTTTTTCTATAAGCAGCTAATTCAAGCCGTTAATACAAACAATTAATTCGAATAGATAATAGCTAACAACTAATACAAATATATAATAGTTATTTGTCAAATAGGGTCATTAACTTGAAATAATATTAATGAAATAATATTGATCACTTGCCTCACCACTTTTGCTATTTTCTAATATAGCTTGAGAAGAGATCTATATATCTATTGCAATTTCTTGATAGAAGTTTAGCATAATTTTCTTAGCATATGTAATCTTCCAACACTAAAGACTATACTTAAAAGGCCAAAAATTCATGGGTGAACCGCTTCAAGATGTATAAGTGATTCGTCTCTTCTAAATTCCTAAAATCGCAACGAAAAAAAGGAAAAACAACAATCATACAATAAAACTATTATAACTGGAGAAAAATATGCAATTCTCACAAAGGAGAGACCAGAACCAACTACTAATAATACTAATATTTAAAAAAAAAAAAGACCAGTTGAAAGTAGTTAGATAACTTACCATCTTCCCTTGCAATTTGTAGAGAAAACTATGGTAAAAAAGGGGTTGGAGACATACCAAGTCAGTAGCGTTTCACATTTTTTAGCCAAAAAATATCATTTAAAAATTTTATTTTTGGAAATTATTAATATCCTTTTATGTCAATTTACATTAATCAGCTAGTATAACAGCTAAATTTACCGAGTAAATTAGTTTTAACCGCTCATCTAAATAGCTATCCGCTAACAACTAAATTAGAAACGCTATTTGCTATCTAAACAGCTATCCACTACCTGAACCGCTATTCATTATCTAAACAACTAATTTTGCCGAACATGGTCGAAATAGATAACGCAATTAATCTGAACCCAAACTTTGGAGTGATCCAACCAAAATCAAAATTAACCCAAATTTTATCTCCAAGATTATTTTTCCTTTGTAAACGAAACTTCTTGGATTAAAAAAATCAACTCACATGAAAAATTTATCTGAATTTGAAATAATAGTATCCAAACTAAGAAGTCATAATCTAAATGTGACCCAACTCAAAAAAAAAAAAAAAAAAAACATCTGGCCAAAACTGCAAAACCTCTTTGCTAGACCTTGACAACTTGCATTCCTTAAGGGCATGTTCTTTTCGTTGGTAAATTCTAATTCATCAATTTCAATCAGTTTCAACCTACTTAAACCCACTTCAGTCAACTTAAATAAAAAAATAACCACTTCAACCAACTTAAACTCACTTCCCACTATTTTAATCACTTCTACCCATCATATAAAAAAAAATAATTCAACCCACTTCAATCCATTTCAACTTCAACTCACTTTAACCGAGTTAAACAAAAAAAACATAGTTCAACTCGCTTCGATCTACTTTAACCAATCTTAACCAATTTCACTCATTTCTCAATCCATATTTCCCAACGAAAAGAACCGGACAAATTTTACAAGATAGAAAGCACGCATATGCTAACTATTTTTTTTTTAAAAAAAAACCAATGCCATCTCTAATGCAGTTTTTTAGTAAAAATTATATAGGAGTAAAATAAAAATGGACCTTTTGACCGTGCTTTGCACCAGCTTGAAAATTCTTGCTTTACCATGAATTTTGGCAACGAAGGTCAAATATTTTGCACGATGATTTGTGCAAGTGTTCAAAGTTTGGATGCATTTACCTTTACCCTTCCTGTAGGGAAAGTACTTTGTTCCTGTAGCCACAGACTACGAACATTGGTCAAAGTTTGGTAATACCTATGAAGTTCTGTTGGTTTTGATATCTTATTTTGTTTGCATGCAACAATCAACGTTAATCCCCATATGCATAAACTTTGTGTTGAATCATGCCCATTCCTATATGCTCAAAGTATACCTTCTACACAGTGAGTTATGGATATTTGGATGCTAATACGAACTTTAGGGATATTGGACAAAAATAATACGAATGTTTTTATGGCTATCAACAATATCCTAATTTTGAACTCTGTATTGTAACATATATATGACCACCAATATGTGGTGGTTGAGTCGATGGAGCAATGGCCAGGATGAGTTTTTTGCATATATGGACATAGACTTATAAGGGATTCAATTGATTTTAGGGCTGATGCGTACCCCAAAAAAACATTGTAAAAGTCAAAGACTGTAAATTCATATCATTCTTGTAGCTAGCAAAAAACCCCCGTATCATTCTTGTAAAGCACTCTTAAAGTTGGTATAATTAACATCCAAAAATTATTAATTTATATTCTTGACTTGTTTTTGATCGTTCAACTAATTTAGTCAATTAATGAAATTTGTCGAAATTTTTCAAAATTGTAATAAGATAAATTCATGGCAGATACAAGAAAAGAAAATGGCAAGCTAAATAAATAAATGAGCTCCGCATCTAGAACTGATTGCAATTCAAATCATCCACCTAGCTGGTTCACATACAAAATTATCTTACCCTAAATCTTAATCTCCTATTTATGTTTATGAAATGCAATATATTCTCTCCAGTTGTGCTTCTTCAGTGTTACAAATCATAACATGCCTAACTTTTCATAGAGAATAGACCAGGTAAAACTGACCCAAGACCCGAAATCCGAATTGAACGATCCGGACCTATACCCGACCCAAATTGAACCAAGCCGAAATGTCACCTAACCCGAAATATGACCCGACCAAAACATAATCCGACTCGTACCCGAACCGAATGACCTACTTACTAGATCTAACAGAGAACACACAATTGTAAAGAAAATGGAGCTTTCTTCATATCTAGATAGAATTTTCTAGTATAAATTGAAAGGTGAACTATATTTAAAGGTGAATTTTAACTCATACGTACCTTAATTGTACCAATCAAGAGTAAGTTGTACCTTGTTAAGTCATTCTTTCCCGCTTCTTACGCATTGTTGTTTCACAAAACAGGTAAAAGAGACTGCACATGACTGAGGCAATCTATCTTGAATTGGTAATGGTCAAAATCTAGAGAAAAGAGATGCTTGGAAAATGCATAATTCTTTCAATACTCACCACCCTCCCCTCAATAAACATGATCTCTCTACATGTGATGTGAGAACGTCACCATGCACACACTACTTTAAAGTTCTGTATTAATTCAACACAATCACAACCCCAAAAATAATAAAAATAAAGATAAAAGAAAAATATGTATCAAGAAGGTTCACTCAAATACAATTCTGCCAGTATTTCTCAAAGTGAGTGGCCAAGAGCAAAGAACAGTAAAATTTAACTGTAAGTGATAAGGAGCTTGTTAAAAATCGGTGAAGACATGATCAGCTATAAGTTGTTAGATGTGGTAAGTGGTAAGCTATCGCTAGTCAATGTTGAAAAAACTAACTTTAAAATAGTAATTTTTAAATAAATGGTCTCTAAAATAGCTCATTCTTCGTGTAATTTGATCATTACTTTTTTGCTCACATCACCGTAAGATGATGACGTAAAAAAATAATTTTTTTTCCTTCTTTCTCTTAAAAAAAGGGGTAAAATATTTCGTATCAGAGCTTCGTCACTTAATTGTAACAACCCAGGTATGATTAACAGTGAGAATTAAAGGATTTGACATGACCATATATATAATAACCAAAGGTGCACTTTGCTTTTCAGGTAGTCTACTCTAAAAAAAACTCCACAGTTAAGTATGCTTGCTATGGAGATATCTTGAGATAGGTGACCTCCTAAGAAATTTTTCAGGTAGCGTGTGAGAAAGACTGAACACGCCGGAAATGCTCGTAGTAATTTGTGGGTTCAATCATCGATCCTTAAAATCATTTCTGATAACTGTCCGCGGCCCAGGTCAGGGCGTTATAAATGGTATCAGAACCGACCTGCGACTGTGAGCTATGCCAGTGGACGAGACAACCCTAGGTAGTCACTTAGCACATCAAAAATATTGGGAGTCAAGAGGACTCCTAAGTCGGTTGGTTAGTGAGACACAACGTGTACGTTATGCTCTTCAAGTCGATTGTAACACCACAGGTATAGTTAAAAGTGAGGCTTAAGGGATTTGATATGACTACTTATGTCACTAAAGGTACACCTTGTTTTTTGGGAGGCAACTCCTACAACTTCCACTGTTAAGTATGCTTCCTATGGATAAATTTTAGGATGGATGACTTCCTGGGAAGTTTCCTAAATAGCATGTGAATAAGGATGAAGCATGCCGGCAAGGGTACTGATGATTTATGGGGCTAGCTAGTCGTCAATCCTTGAAGTCATTTATGATAATTGTTTGCGGCCTGGGAGAGGCCAGGGCGTTACAGCAATCATGCAGAATATGTCAAGAGACAGGAGTTAACATTGAACCCTTATCTTTGAAGTTTGTTGTAGCTTTATGATTTGGGAAACCTCATTCTTTCTTAATTACTGGACTATACAATAGTGGAGTCTACCAAATTGACAAATTAAAGATTTTGAACATGTATATAAGCTAATGAGTCATTTTACCCATTATCAATTGATTTTATGAACCTACTGGTTCTTTTATGCATAGTTTATTTGTTTAAGGCATGATTTGTATGATATATAGCATGGTATGAAAGCATGATCCTCTTGAATTTGACATCTTCCCAATTTGATTAATTATGCTCACATGTCCCACCTTGGTAGTAACCCACGTGTGAGGGGCCATATTGGAATTTGATAGTGAATCATCCCACATTGAAAAATTAAGAGGCATATACATAAGCTAGTAAGTCATTTCACCTATTACCGATTGATTTTGAGTTAGAACGTCACTTTTACATATATATATTATATCTATATATATATATATATATATATAATACTATATATATGTATAATATATACATATATATATACATATATATATGTATATATATACGTATACATATATATATATTATATATCATAGTATATATATATACATATATATATATAATATATATTATATATATGTATATATATATATATATATATCTATATATAATATATAGTATATATAATGTATATATATATCATATATATCTATCATATATATATTATATGTATATTATATATATATAATCTATATATATATATATATATATATATCTATATATATATATATATCTATATATATATATTATATATATATATATATATATACATACTATATATATATATAATATATATCATATATATATACATATATATATATACATATATATATATATATATATATATATATACATATATGTATATAATATATATATATATATATATACATATATATATACATATATATATATATATATATAATATATATATATACACATTATGTATATATACATATATGTATATATATACATATATATATATATACACACACACACACACACACACACACATATATATATATATATATATATATATATATTACTTGTTTATTTAAGGTTCGATTTCTACAAGATTTTAACATACAATAAGTTCAAACGCCACTAAATCATTCTTGTTATTAAGGTATATTCTCTATTGTTAATTAGCACAAATATTTCAAATTGTACCCAAAAAAATTGGTGTGTGAGGAATCAACTGAATTTCACATATATAACAATCTTGGACTCTTAAATTTGACTTTGTCTATAAAACTTTGCATGTTTCTTCCACCCTTCTCCCTAGAGAGCCAATGCTTCTAAAATCAAGGTACAATCTCTATAAGATTCCTACCAGATAATCGACATGAATATAAAAATTATTTAGGTTGAATTAGGTTAATATTGCATTTATGAAGTTAAGCTATTGACTGGTGTAGCGCCTTCAAGGAGCTCTTATAATTCCTTGTTGAAGCTCTATCACGATCTCATGGAGCATAACCAATGGACGACTAGTTTGTGTCATTGTTTTAGGGAGACAAATTGTGTAGCCGACTCCCTTGCTAATGTTGGGGTTCTAATTACTCAGTCTTGTAATGTATTGGAATCCCCTCCCCCAATGTTGCCAAGTTAATCTTGGGGAGATTGTAGGGCCTGTGTGTAGGGGTGGTAATGGGGCGGGTACGGGGCGAGTTTAGCCGTATCTTCACTCATATTTATTTTCAAAATTAATACCCATACTCATATTCATACCCATCGGATATTGTAAAGTTATACTCATATCCATACCCACTCTCATATCCATACCCACTGGGCATAGCGGGTATGCGGGTTTTATTCAGATACATATAGACAAAGAAGAATTAAACCTCATTTGTATTCATATTCGACATCAAATAATCAATATGTTATATTAACACTAAACTTCCAACAACATATCATATCACATCAAATACAACTAAAAATTTGCCAATCAAAACAATAAATTAGCACTTGACAATTACAGTTTTAAAGAAAATGTTCTGATGAAGTTTTGAATATCATAAAACTCAAAGCAGCTAGCAAAATATTCAAGTATAAATAACAAATTAGAACTTTAAACAAACGGGTATGGATTTTATATGGGGTGGGTATGACATGGGTACGGGGCCGGTATTAATAAAACGGGTATATGGCAGGTAGGACCTATACCCATACACATACCTAT
Organism: Carnegiea gigantea; assembly: GCA_029747015.1. Lineage (NCBI taxonomy): Eukaryota > Viridiplantae > Streptophyta > Magnoliopsida > Caryophyllales > Cactaceae > Carnegiea > Carnegiea gigantea. Next base: position 76,287 of record JAKOGI010002128.1, read on the forward strand.
ACCCATTTTAACAATACCGGCCCTATACCTTTTTTTTTTAAATTTTCACCACCCATACCTCTTGGGGCAGAATTTGTGGGTTTTAGGCCGGTACAGGTTTTTTTTTTGCCAGCCCTACCCGTGTGGCATCATTTGATTAGACATGATTAATAAGAGGTTTTCCCGAACTTAGTGCCCCTTTTCTAACGCAAAAAAATACAGATACTAAAGGTCTTATTTTTAATATCAATCTCTATCTATTTTCTTCAAATTAAAATATAAAGAACTAGTTAAAAATGATAGATTATAGGGCATGTTTAAAGTATGAGCTATAGTTAAAAAAGGCACCGTGGACCACAATAAAAGTGGGTTATACACGAATTTTTATCTCCACAGTTAATAGTTCTCCATTGTCATGAGTTAGAAGTGATTAACCCTAGACGTATTACATGTATACTCGCCCCATACGTATATTATCCAAAAAGTAGATCTAGAAAGATATAAAGGAGTGCGAAGAATCTAAGAACTTTGGGTGAAAAAGAAGTTTGTCCTTTTTCTACAGAAGTCGCATAACACGAGCAATTTCGTACGTTAGAGGGCAGGTCTTCGCATATCTTAAGGCCTTTTTATGGGTCAATTTTAAAATACCAATCTTAATCTACTTTAATTCACTTTCAGTAATTTAATTGAGTTTAATTTATTACATAAAAAAATTCAACCCACTTTAATCCATTTCAATCCACCTCAACTTACTTCAACCTACCTCAACCCACTTCATCTTTTACCCACCTTAATTTACGTACGAAAAAACAGGCCCTTAAAGCCTTACCAAAGCTAGCTAACATCTTCAACTCCGATTCTTTCTTTTTCTCTTTCTAACTCTATTCTGTAAATCATTTTTGTCCTTTGCAACTGTTTTTTTCTTTCAAGAACTGATTAGATGTTAATCATCATCCTGGGGTTAGGATATAAACTCAAACCTCAAAGAACGTTTATAATGGTTCTTACGAATTACTGACCAACAAGACATGGTCACATTGGCAGTGAAAATCAAACATGAATCCTTTATCAAAATCATATCCGTTATAAATTGAACCGACTTCCATTAGCATATCCCTTATATATAGAAGGTTATAGACCCAGAGAGAGAGAGAGAGAGGAGGTGGAGTGGCCACGAGAGTAAACCCAACGATGTCACGTAAAGTGAGGGGGCCAATGGGGTCACATGGAGAGGGAAGAAAAAGAAAAGGGTTTGTTTGGTTGGCCTCCATTCCACTTTCACATCTTTGGCCCCCTCCTTTCGCTTCATGTCCCCCTCTCTCTCTCTCGGAATTATTTTGGCTCATCAAGAATAAATTCGAATTGATAGTACTACTCCTACATGTTTCGCAATTCTTGCTAAATGGCAAAGGCAAGATGCGGGAGAGTCAAGATATATGCAGTCATAATGAACATTTCTTCGTTGTGATGGCAAATATGACTGTCATACACATTATTCTGATTTAATTTAGACGACTGCAACAGTTTTTCATAAAAGGAGGGGGGCCATACACGTTATCCGGATAGCATATATGCGGAAGAGTTAAGGTATACGCTATGTTCGGCAAAATTAGCTGTTTACGTAACAGATAACGGTTCAGGTAGCGGATAGCTGTTTAGATAGCGAATAACGTTTCTAATTTAGCAATTAGCGGATAGCTGTTTAGATTAGCGGTTGAAACTAATGTGTTCGATAAATTTAGCTGTTACGCTAGTTGATTAATGTAAATTGATATAAAAGGATATAGATAATTTTTAAAGATAAAATTTTTAAAGGATATTTTTTGGCTAAAAAATATAAAATGCTACTTTTAAATGTCAAACGTTAATACTATTAGCTTTTCAAAAACACAGCTTAAAGCCGTGTTCGGCAACAGCGTTTTGGGTAGTATTTTGCGTTTTGACCAAGTCAATACACTAATTAGTTAATTCTTAGTGTTCAGTAAACTAGTGTTTTGACTAGCATTTCAAGTAGCGTTTATCATTTTAACCAGCGTTTTTGAAAAGCTAATAGTATTAACGTTTGACATTTAAAAGTAGCGTTTCATATTTTTTAGCCAAAAAATATCCTTTAAAAATTTTATCTTTAAAAATTATCTATATTCTTTTATATCAATTTACATTAATCAACTAGCGTAACAGCTAAATTTACCGAACACATTAGTTTTAACCGCTAATCTAAACAGCTATCCGCTAACAACTAAATTAGAAACGCCATCCGCTATCTAAACAGTTATCCGCTACCTAAACAGCTAATTTTGCCGAACAAGGCCTAAAACGTTAAATGCTATTTGAAATGCTAGTCAAAACACTAGTTTATCGAACACTAAAAATTAACTAATTAGTGTATTGACCTGGTCAAAACACTAAAAGCTACCTAAAATGCTATTGCCGAACACGGCCATAAGCTGAACCTGAGACTAGCTGGGCTTGACTCAGACGGCTCAATTTCTTTTCTTTATACATCTATCTGCAAAATATAATTTGCATTTTCGCCTTTCTTGGGGCTTAAATACTTATAATTTGAGCCGACTATAGAGAATTTGTTGTCATGAGATCGGTTACAATGTTACATGGTTTTAATTTTTGGATTTAGATTAATGAATTTTTCCGTACATGTAATCTCTCTCCCCACTTCTTTTGTTTCTGGAATCTATTGTTAACTTTAAATTAAATTTTAACTTTGATTAGTTCAATGTTGAATTCAAATTTTTCTCCAAGGCAAATGGGGGGGGGGAATAATTGAAAAGCAAGTCAAGCTGTGATCCTAGCTGTACATAACCGAGCCCGAATCAAATCTAAACCTTTTAAACTCAACCCGAGCATGGCTCATATAGGACCGAGCTGAGCTCAAGCCACCTAGACTCCGCTCAATTCGGCTTGTTTACCATCCTAGTTTTGCAATGATGCAGGCCATGTCGACATTAACATCCTGGGCATACAGATAACTGGAATCCAAGAACCACCATAAGAAGGAAAGGGACATGTGCCGAGAAATCGTTGCTTGATTTTATTCTTCTTCCTGTCATCAATGCAAAAGGCACAAATGCAATTGCCATCGTGAACAGTATGTGATAAGGATTTGTTATACATTGTTCTCTCGAATCAATACCACCAAAATAAGTACCACGCTTTTTTTTCCCTGGTTCTAAAAAAATTCACAAAATAAAAGAAAAGGAAAATGGAGCAACCAAAACACAACCCAAAATAACAGTGCCACCGCCACCCACCCCCAAAACAAATAACAAAAAGCCCCACCAATCTTTGCCATTCATTTTCTTTTTGTTGTTCCCATAAATTTTTACCAGTTAAACCAACACAGGTTGATTCAAGTAATTTAGCACTTGTTCCTCTTAAATAAGGTCTCAGGTTCAAGTCTTGTGAATAACTCTACCTCTTATGAGGCCAACAGTAACTCGACTCAAGTGAAATGAATGATCAAAGACAAAAAATAAATAAATTCTTACCAGTTCATCTACCATCCACCAGTTTCTATTTCATATCATGCATAGGAAATTGTAAAAAGTTTTTGCCACTTTTACATGCTACATAACTTGCCCGAGGAACAACCCTAAGCATGAAGAAAACCAAAATTCAATGTACATAATCAACTCTTACTACAATGTAATCCAAGTAAAACTGAATTAACATCCTTAGTAACTTCTCCTTTTCTTCCCTCTTCTGAGCAGGCAACAATGTAACATAGAAACTAGCAGCAACGGTCGAGGAAGCAAACAACTCCTTACAATGAAGGGTCTATTTTCTATAGCGAAGTATTCTCAATAGTTGTATCATGAAGAATATAACTTGGCAAGGTCCTCGGAGAAGGTCTTTCTGATAACCTCTCGCTTGAGTTTTAGAGCTGCTGTTACCAAGCCGGACTCTGGAGTCCATGGTTCTGAAAGCAACTTGATCTTTGCTGGTATCTCAAACTTTTCTAGGCGTGCCTTCTTAGCTTCCTGCAAAATTGGACCATGGGAGACAAGCGGCAAAGCTACAGCCTACAATCCCCTTCATTTGGAAGTGTTGGAAAATTTCGACTATGTTTCCTTTTCTTTTTTTTTTGGGGGGGGGGGGGGGGGAGCACAGTGGGAGGGGGTGATTAGGCAAGGGTGGCCAGCTTGGCACCTGAGGGGTTCATTACACGAGGACACCCTAGTGGGAACAATTTCAGAAAGGAAGACGGCCTGCTTGGCACCAAGGGGTCATAGCACATGAGTACACCCTAGTCGGAAAAGGCTTCAAAAGGAAGAGAGGGGCATAAGGAGGTAAGAGCCTGCTCCCAAATGACCCCAGTCTGCTTGTGAGATCTGAACCCTTGGTAGAAGGTGGTCTGAACACTACTGGACCGTCTGGACTACGTGTTTAGTCTATTCCCTCATGAATTTTTGTCTGGGCTAGGCTCAAAGGGTCCATTGGGGCAATGAGTTCGGCACAGCCAGTGCAAGGAGAGGATAATGTGATAAGGTGTTGGCAACAGGGCTTGGATCCAGGATCTCCCAAACAGGAACGTGAGCAGAGCTCCCTACCACTACATTGTGCAGCATCTAATGATTATTCCTTCATCCTGTGACGTATTTTTCTATTTTGGTTCAAAGGCAATCCAATACAATGGATGAGGGGAGAACTGAACTAAAATGTAATTTATACGAAGCCCCCAATGTTACAAAAACTAGACCAGGACCTAAGTACCTAACTAGCATTCCTTCAAGTATTTTATATACACTTCTATCTAAATTCTGCCATTGCATCCAACCAGCCTTCGTAAACCAGGAAGAGATGGACAGAACAACATGAGACATACAGAGATCAACAGTCTTGGGGTTTAATTCAAGTCAAATGGCTCAGACACCACTCACAAGTTTAACAAGCCTTCTTTGTCAGGTCCCAGATTATCCCAAGTTGGACATACAAATAGTTAAATCCAGGTCAAACTCATCTAGACAGTAGAAATGGAGGGGAGGGTGGGAGAGGGTGGGCAATTACATCCAAAATTGAAATTCAGGCAAATATTCTTGACCACACCTAGCTTAAGTGAGACAGAAAAATATGGGCGGCTGGCTGGCCAAGATTTTATTGATACTATCTGGTCCATTCTCTTCCTACAGCCAGCATGCAATAACCTATATGCCAGCAAGTTTAGACCAATATACCTCTCTGTGAACTAGCTATACGACAAGATTTGAAGGGTTGGAAAAAGTAGCTCCAAAAGATATAGTGCAGAGGAAGAGCACAATACACTAAACTGAAAGCTTGCAGAGAACACCTCCCGATGGTGGTTGAAATCTGTACAGAAATATAAAAAATATCGTAGACATTCACATACCTCCACTAGTGATCGATGCACTTCCTTAATTGTTTCTTCTCTCTGGCACAAGTCTGCAAAGTCACTGAAACTAATCCCTTGCTTTACAGCCCAATCTCGAAGGGCAGGCTCTGAAGCCACCACAAGAGCAACACAGTAGCTATTAAAAGGATCAGCATGCAGCATGATATTATCAACATAAGGGCTCGCAATAAGAACTGCCTCCACCTGCAAGGGAAGTTGAGTTTAGGCCATCGTCATATTGAAACTAAAATAAGCACTCCTACCCCATTTGTGTCCATAAGTGAAAGACACATGCATCAAGATCGCTTACTGAAAGATCTTTTGTTAACGTAGCAAACAGCCAATGCTTCTTGAAATCTAAGCCCTAGGCACCAGAAGCCACCTCTCCACAATTCAAGGGTAAGGCTGTTAACATCAACCCACCCCCCCCCCCCCCCCAAAAAAAAGAAAGAAAAAAGAACCCTAAAAAACCGTACTTATGCGGGATGGGGGGCATTGGTTTGTTTCCTATTGCATTTAATAGCTATGTAACAGTTAATTTGAGAACCCCTCCCCCCCCGGGTGCCAAACCAAAAAAAAGAGAAAAAAATCTCGACAAGGAAGAACAGAATGGGATGGAGGTAGTAAACAGTTTGTCAATATATCAGTGCAAGATACCTTTCCCAAAGATACATATTCCCCATGCTGAAGTTTAACAATGTCCTTTTTACGATCAATTATCTCAAGGCAACCATCCTCATGGAACTGTCCAATGTCACCAGAGTAAAACCACCGCATCCCCTTCTCATCAACCTTTCAAACAAAAAGTCACAAAGATAAATTCAGTACACTGCATGTCAACATATTCCACAGGATAATCAATGGAAGTCTCAATATACCTTGTACACTTCACTGGTTTTTCCTTCATTTTTGAAATATCCAACTGTAACATTCGGACCACCGATAACAATTTCCCCACGGGGCATTGGGTGATCACTTATGAGATATCCCCCTTCAGGCCAATCTATCAACTGAAACATGCAGGTTTGTGTTAAATTTGTACAGAAAACACATCTGATTCAAGAACTAAACAAATGATAGACCAACCAATCAGGGCATGTTCTCTTTGACTTTGTTCATTTCTCTTTGACTTTGTTCATTGGCAATCAAGCTTCAACCTATGCTAGATCCAGACTTATCTAGATCCATAAAATCTTTCAGTCTTCATTCATGTACGTTTATCTAGATTTATTCATTTTCGATTTCCAAGTATTAATTTTGCATATTTTAAACAACCTAAAGCGAAAGGGGATCCAGATTTACCTTTTTCTAAATGAGCAAACTGTATGACACCAAGGGAATGTCAATTATATAAAAAAAGGGGGCCATTTACCAACCCCCCCCCCCCAAAAAAATCATGGCCTCAAGCTCTCATTCATAGTACTATCCACAAAACTAAATGGCCCAATGAGAAAATTTCTCCTATTATACAAGTAATGATATTCTGTCAGAAAGCAGAAATCACAAGATCATGAATTCATGATCATATATTCATGCAGGAAAAAACAGCACATGTCCACATGCGTTCTCATCCTTGAGTGATCTTTAATTGATTTTTTTTGGGGGGGGGGGGGGGGGACTGTCATAAAACAGATATGCAATAAATCACAAGGAATTCAATCATATGCAGAATTGTGTGTAACAAGGACAAGAATCCAAGCAAACCGGCAAGAAAGATCAGCCAGAATCCAAAAACAGCTATAAGATAAAACTAAGTCTGCACACGTGCGCACGCCTGTGTTTAAAAATTCTCACAAAAGCCTGAAGCCCAGCCTGTTGCACATTGCAAGGGGTCAAGCCCAACTCATTCTTTAAGCTCACGTAAGCCTGCGCTTTTCTGCGCTTCAGACCGAGGCTCAAAACGATCCAACCGCGCTTTATTGAAAAAGTTTATGGGAGAGAGAAAAAAGGGAACCCAGAACCATAGAAAAACACAAATACCTTTAGATTGACACTTAACTTTGCTATATTATTCAAATTTGGGTAGAAACCTTATCCAATTCTATGCAATTGCTTTGAGTATAGACTAAACTGAAGAACCCTAACTTAGAAACTCTAATTTTTGGATGGAGGGTTGGTTGTAGTTGGAGACTCCTATAGTGTTCTAATAAAGACAGAGTTGAGCAATCTTTTCCCATACTTTTCCAACGGCCGATCTACAGCGGTCCCCCCTCTCTCTAAATGGGAAATATCGTGCCCCCAATAATATGGAGAGAAGCATTAGAGAATGTATTTCCCTTCCGTCCTAATATGCAGTCAAATATTGTTTCTTCCCCATTATTCTCTCCTTCCTATAATGTCTTCAGAATTAATGAGCCCAGTATAAGATGCTATAGTATGATTCGTTGTGATGTCTAATCACTTGTTTAATGTTTAGTGCTATCATCTAACTTATTTGTAAAAATATGCTTTAATTATTTTCAAGCAATTTTGAGTAAAAGTGCACATCATGTCTGAAAAGCCCTCGTCTTCACCTCGAAGTCCAGGCCCTGAGGCCCGGTACCCTTTGCGCTTTTGTGCACCTCGAGCTTTTGCGCGCGCGCACAGAGAGAGAGAGAGAGAGAGAGAGAGAGAGAGAGAGAGAGAGAATGTATTGAAGGTAGAGCCGCAGCACACTAGATAGTAAAGAAAATTTGCTGCAATCAGCAGATACAGTCGAGATCATATTCTTGAACTTCTAATAGTAAATAAAATGATATAACATAGTTCTATTTTCCTCACCTTAATGAATGAGCAAGGAAGGGGAGCACCAACACGACCCACAGATGTATCATCATACTCGGTAAATGTTCCCCCAGCACACGTCTCTGTAAGCCCATAACCTTGACCTATTGGAGCCCTGAATAGAAAAACGCTATTGTTATGTATTGTTGGAATGAATACCAAAGGTACATATTATGTGGAGTACACAAGCTATGGACTTTAATAAATTAAAAAATAATAAATGAACTCAGTTCAACAGAAACTTTTATGCATTAAGTCACCAGACAAGGGACTTTTTTATCATTATGTTTAGGCATGATCAAATGTTTTGACATATCAAATGTTGAACAACTATATAAATATTGCAATAATTGAACACCAATTTGATCATAACATAAGCTTCATTTCTACACAGATCTTTCAAGTCCTATAGAACTATCAATTGAAAGGGACTATATCCACGCATATGTTTGAGGTAGCATTGTACGTTCAGTTGAGGCAATAAGTAAACATCTCCCTACCCCCCCCCCCCCAAAAAAAAAACAAAAAAGAAAAAGAAAAAGAGCAGCCCTCTGAGCAGGCACTCCGTTCAGAGCACTTAGTTTGACCACACCAAGCTAAAAATTATCAGCAAAGATAAAAGAAAACAAGTTGGTTCAGGATTTGCAAGACAACAAAAGGGAACAAAAGCAACACTGTCCTACATTACATGCATGACAAATTTGAAAGAAAGAAAATCCAAAACGCTTAGTTAAGGATATTGAAACAAATAAACAGAACAAAACTCTATTCTTACTAACAAAAAGTACACTAAAAGTATACCGACACATTATAATTGGTTCATTTTAATTTTTCTCATTAAAACAGCTGCATGTTCATGGTAATATTTTTCATCTAGTTATGCTATATCATCTTAGTAAAAATTCGGTGTCTATTTTGTTAGTGTACTTAGAATGGTTTTAAACAGAAAAACGTGCAGGAATATTGCTGCTTTGATTGAGTCATTTGAGTGCAAATATGCAAACACTATGTTTAAAAAAGCATTGCGTTTTGAGGGGGTGAGTTTGAGAGAATGGCTTGTAGTTCATCAATCGAATAGTTGCAAACCCACATACTCGCACAAATGTCCAAGAATACTAAGGACCTGACTAAAAAGAATGACATGAGCATAAATAACAAACTGTTTTTCTACTCTAAGCAAAAGCCATGAAAAATCCATTAAGAAGAAGAACAAAAGAATGTAAGGCATTTACAACTTCCGGCTTTATATGGCACAGAATATATTTCACTTTTTAAACCCAGAGATAGATATTGTACCAGTTTCAAATTGCAAATGATAGTAAACCAGGACAAATGTACAAAGGATGATGGAAAAAAGCTATAAACATACTAACCCAAGGCAAATATTGATGAATCTTTGAGTATCTCCAGAAAGAGGTGCACCTCCAGAGAGAATAAAGCGTATCCGTCCTCCCAAAATGGCCCGGACTTTTCTAAACACTAGTAGATCCCAAAGAATCCTTTCTGGACCCCATGCACCAAGCCAGTTACCATTAATTGCAGATAGGCGGCGGTTGTATGCAAAATTAAATAATTTCTTGGACAGACCACCCTTTGCATCAACCTAAACCATGGCAAACGACCAATGTCAAATCCCACAAGGCCCAAAAAGCATCAGCTGCCATATTCCATCAACACTCAGACAAATTGGCCCTTAAGGTCATAAAACAAATCCCCGCAGCATTGTAGTTTCCAACGAAGAAATGGCATTCGCGTAGGATAAATGTGTATGGAAACTCACTGACCTTTTTGCGCACACCATCGCGAACACGATCTAGAATCGCGGGCACAGCTGCCATCAGCGTTGGTGCCAACACTGAGGCATCCCCTTTCGTACCACCTTTTATCTTGTTTGAAGTATCTGTCAGCGTAAGCGGAGAACCATATCCTATTCTACATCCAATTGCAGCTATTATGTTCTGCAAAGTAAAAAGAAAGGTATTGACCATGTCTTCATCAGTAGGAACACAGAGCCAGCTATGTCATAAGCAATACAATTTATGAAGTATTAATGTCTCCTGTACCTCAGCCGCTAATTCAAGGATGTGAGCAAGAGGCAGATATGCCAAATAAACGTCTTTGCTTCCAGTGACAAGTCCAGGAACAACTGTCATCACAGCAGAAACCGTGGCCAGTACATTACCATGGGTCATCATCACTCCCTGGAGGTTTACAAACAAAATCCTTTGACACCGCAGTCAGGAAAGTGAAGGAAAAGGGAAAAGATTAAGAAGAAAAGAAACTACTAATGTGGTGTTGTAACTGTCCATAAGAAACAGAAATGTAAACAAGCACTTTACGCAAGCAAACTGAAGTAATCAACAAAAAAGAAATACATCCACTAATGCTCTCAACCCCCCCCCCCCCCCCAAAAAAAAAAATTTAGAGTATTTCTTCCAATTTCAATTACACAAAGCAATAGGACTTTAGAGTGGGCCTGCTGAGGACCTCAGTGTTTTCCAGACCTATGCATATTTGTGGGTCAGCAAGTTGAAAATGTTTAGATTCCTTGGCATTGTGGAACATAAATTACTAGACTGAAAGTCCTAGAGGTTAAGCTACAGCATCCACAGGTGACAATGCCAATAACTCCTCATATAAGTTCTGAAATCACAATTCAAGGTAAAACAGGGTACTCTTTGTCCAGGAAATCCACCCGTGCTCAATTAGATGCTCTATAGTTAATAAAAGTGTCGATTCAAACTGCAGTTGGTACATCAAACCCATCTCCCTGGTTGAATAAAATCCAGATTCCAGCACAAGTGTCTAGGAAAACAGTCTCATACTTTCAAGGATCATGGTGAAATGTGAAACATAGACTGCCATATTTGGAAATAGTAAGGGAGTTTGGTTATTGCTTTGGATACACTGTTCCTAGAGTACACAAAATCAGTTTGCACTAGACATGTACCTTAAGGAACTATCCAGTAACCTATTGACCAACTTGGTCTATTTGCAAATATGTTTCTCCATCACTTCTCCTACCCTACGTCCTCCCGGTTTTGTTTTTTGGGGGGGGGGGTATGAAACACAGTTGTCCCTGCCATTTTTTATCTTTTTCTTTTGGCCTTTGGGGGAGGGAAGGGGCAAAGACTTACAGAAGCACATACTACAAGGTTCTCTAGCATACTCACCTTTGGCATGCCAGTACTCCCACTGGTATACATTATAACTGCAACATCAGTTGATAGGGGTAAATCAGCATCAGCAGGATTTTCCCTCCCAAGCTTTTCCACAGGAGCAAATGAAGTTACAGTCCATCTGCTCTCGACCAAAGAGGCATTGGAAGAGTACTCATCATCCATACATATGATACGTTTTACTGTGTCAAGTTGTCCACTTATGTCCACTAGCTTTTTCATTTCTTTCTGCCCGCATATTACAGTGGTGACCTCTGTCTGCGAAATATGTTGAATGTTACTTCAAGGTGTATAAAGAAATAAAAATTTTCAATAGAAAAAAACCAAGTTTACCAGATTTAAATAGGGACAGGAACTTATTGGCGCAGACTGCAGACCATAAACAAAAGAGAAAGGCTTTCTTGCATTAATCAACACATTGAAGAATAAGTGTTGAAAACTACATGCTTAAGAAGCAAGGTTGGAGCATGTCAAAGCCCAGCAGTTCCAAAGCGGTGAAAATCAGACAGAAAAGTCAATGAACTGGACTTCGGTTTTGTATGGACTTTGAGAATAGCTTGAGCTAGCTTTGATATTGTCAATAGAGTTCAAGGTAACATGAATATGACTTGGGTAAAGGCAACCAAGCTTAGAGACCCACCAATAAGTTGATTAAAGACCAAACCACCCTCAACCTAGCTAAAGGATCCACTCAATTCACCACCAAGGATACTTGGATAAAGAGATGGAGATTTTGAAGCTAAGCAAGCTGCTTTTTCATTGATTCACTTCAACTGTTGATTCTATAATGGATACGAACTTAACAATTTATAGGGACAAAGGGATCAACTCCTAGTCAAATGAAAAGACAAGCATTTAAATTAGTACATTGAACTAGAAAGCATTACAACTAGAAATGCAGAAAATTCAAACTAGGGTTATTAATACTAATTCAAACCCTTTGATCTTCATCTTCCATCATTAAATGCATGTTCATGCTTGGGCTTCCTTCCCAAGTTAGAAGTGCAATGAATTGCCTCTCTTGAGCTGAACCTCAAGAATGATGCCAAACCATGCAGCACCAATGGAGGAAAATAAATCTTGAGTAGTGCCTCTTGGAATGCCCTCTAGAGCATTTTCAAAGTCAACATCAAAAACTCTGGCAAACTACTGACTTTGATTGGCTTAGGTTGACCAATGACTTTAGTTTGGATCTAACTATGGCACACTCTTTGTAACACACTTTGGACTGGTGTCAATGTTGCTGGGATGGACTTTGAATTAATCCCTGAATTGGGGCCACACACTCCATGAGGACACTCTTTAGACATGCTTCCAGTCCTAGAGCAGCACCAAATACACAAAGAATTTTCTATGTAATTTGCATTTGCAGGATGCACATCCCATGGGTAAGTTATGGTTATTCACATCCAAACATGACCCATCCCATTACTATAATATAAATGAATAATAAACACAAATTTAATTTCATAAAGATTTCCACCAATAGATGTCTACCAATTAGTATCCTAATTTTATGAGAGGGAAAAAAAATACATGTCAAAGTGTTGGTATTGTATCTTGAAAATCCTGAAAAATCACATATATGGAAAGAAAGGGATGAACATGTACGAAACATGTAAAGATGTGGAAAAGCAACTCACATGCTGACTCTCTTAACAGAGAATCATCAACAATAACAACTAGAGACCTAGAAGTTTCATTATTTGTCATTTACTGAGCTCCCTGGAAACAGTAGAATCTGCGGATGCTTCAAATGACGAAGTCTCCTCTTAATGATTTTAAACGACTTAGTGTGATATACTGTTATAAATTTTCTTTCTTATCTGTGACATGTTTTCTTGATCCCCTCATCTGCTTGTAAGAGAACCAAATTAATCCTTGGTTTCCAAAAATGTTTCATATAAGTTTGCATGTGGCAAAACAATCAACTTCCCTTATTTACATGTATGTGCAAGCAAAATGAATTACAGAACTTAACAAAACCCAAAACCCAGCATCGATCACATTGAAGGGTACATTTTATAGAAATTTCACTGGGGAAGATATTTCATCCATGCTGCAGATATTTATGTCAGTGACAACATAAACTTAATGAAGGCCACTATGCTTGTCAAGAAACAAGAGAAGAACGGACATAAGAAAGATGAAAGAGCTCAAATATACTAGTATAATTAATAACCAGATCATGGAAGTTTTTACTCATATCTTCGTTTTTACCAGGCCCATCGATTAAATGCTCAAGAACATCATGTTTTGTAACAGATAATGACAATGAACTGTAATGACACTACTTGTCTCATCCCATTCCAGCAAGCAAATTTTGTCTGAGAAAATTTTGCATCTCCGCAAGGAAAAAAATAAAAGCTTTGAATGCTCAAAACATGTTAAGTGCAGGCAATCAAGACGTGAACATACTGTCGGGGGGGGGGGGACCTCATTCAATGAATGCGCTAGAGCTTCCTCCCCAAGAGAAGCATATATCGTTACAACAGTAATGTTGCGCCTGAAGCAAGCCTGCAGCAACCAAGTCCAAGTTAAAGCTGCAAAGCAATACTAACTATGCTCCCTCCCCCAAAAAAGAGGAGGGATGTGTCGCCATAGAACTACCAAAAGCTTCAAAGCACATAAAACAGCGTCCTAAGAATCAAGGTAGAAGAATGTGTAACACAAATTCATTGCTTCCAAGCATGAAAAACTGTGATTAGTTTATACTTTAAGGATAAATCACGCTGCACTGGTATTTCTCCCATGTGAAGACAAGATATCACTGCATTTTCGCACATCATTTACGTCTTCTTCTAGTTAATAAAAAATGTGTAAAAGAGTTTCCTGTCAATATGATTGGCCATGAAGTAGGTACCTGTAATGCAATAAACCATTCCTCCCGTGTATCAGCAAAGATTGCGGCACGTTCATTTCTTGAATGGCCCAGTTGTATCAAACCAGCAGCAAAATTGCAGACTGATTCAAATGTCTTGCCATAGGTAAGCCACTCATACTCTCCCAAGTGAAGTTTCTCAAAGGATCTCCCATCTGCTGTTACTTCAGTCTCCCTAGCGATCAGTGTTCGGGTTCCTAGAAGGGGCTTGTCACTGTGCTTTCTACATGTATATTCAAAGAGTTCAGCAAGCGTTGAGATTCCTTCCCAAGCCGATTTCACCGGGGAAGGAAACCGACTATTTCGAATTGCATATCCAGGTTCTCCACCAACATCAGCACGCACTCCCCTTTTTTTCCCACGCTTAGTATTGCGAACTAGAAGAGTACACACAAGGGGAACTAGAAGTCCAACCATATAGCCATTCATCTCTGCAGTGTGCACCTGTACCATTTCTCATCGTCAACTTCTTTTAATGGATACTCAAGCTGCTTAGCAGTAGACATGACTGCTGCAACTTCAATAATAGCACACACAAACAGGCACAACTCAAAGAAGCAGTCGCCCACAATATTAATGAGTACCACCTGCCATTTATTCCTTTTCAGTTTCCATTGTCAGATTTCAAACCGAAAAAGCAGGTAGCAAATTTTTAGATATCCTTGTGGCAACTCAGGCAAGAGTATAACCAAGTATAATGGTAGCCATAAGAACTTTTGGTCTTTATTACTTCTATTACCCAAACAGCAAAAGCATAATGAAAGACAACATTGATTTTTAAAAGATTAACAACATTAAGCACAACTGTTAACCATAAAACGATCACAACAAAATTACAAAAATCCACAAAAACCCTCATGTGAGATTGTGCTACAACATTAATGGATTTCTCTTCACTAACAGCCCTGATCATGGTAATAATGAAGTTAATTTGATGACTATTTGCACTAAAATGAAGCCACAAAATCAATACCCACTAGAAATTCTAGGTTACCACACATCCAATTAAGTAATTGCCACTCAAAAACAGTACCTCCAACTTTTTGGGTTCCTCAAGCTATTATGGTAGGGACTGGAAGAAATTCTTGTCTAAGAAGCTAAAATTCATCACCAAGAATCATAATGAATGAACCCCGCCATTTGAAAGTGGAAGAACTGAAACAAAGTTCCAAAACTATCTGCAAAAATCCCCAAGAAGTTTAGTGGGGAAGAAACTAGAAAATCAATTGACCCCATTAGCCACATTCCAAAACTATCCCGTACAAACCCACGTTGATTTTAAGCATCTGAAAATAGAAGAGGGCTTTCCTCCCTTCTCCTAACTAGTTTTCCAATACATTGCTTCACTTAGTGTAGTCATTCCTTCTGAAGAATTTAGATACACAAGTGATCCAAATATGCCAACCCAACATTTCAATGCAGATAGAAATCATCAACTTTGATTTTCATTAGTTTCTACAGAACTTATTGAGAGATACAAGAGAAAGAGAGAGAGGAACCTCAACTGCTAGAGTATACGGGTAGAAGCTGAACTCAACTCAACTCAACTATGCTCGCTCTCTCTCTCTCTCTCTCTCTCTCTAACCTTGAATTGGGTTATTGGGTATGTGTGACCGTGGTGCCCTGAGTCTGTGATTTCAGTTCACGCCTGTTTTCTTGTGAGTTCAGAAATGATTGAAAAATGAAGGTCTGAGAAATCGAGGAAACTCAATTTTCAACAGCTCTTGGATTATTTTTGCATAAAAGACGCAGAGCTTTTGGATTTTTTTTTTAGGGAGCGTTTGTCAACATCTTTTTTATTAAAAAGAGTTTTGTGGATTAAAATTAACTATTTGATCAAGTTAAAAAGCTAATTTTGATATTTGTATCTTATTAAGTAAAATTAGTTGTTTAGATAGCGCATAATAGTTTAAATAGTAGATAGTTATTTAGATAGTAGAGAGTATGTAACTGTTTAGATGAGCGGTTGAAACAAATGTGTCAAATAAATATAATTACTCGGTAAGTTGATTAATGTAAATTGACATAAAATGATAAAGATAATTTTCAAATGATTTTTTTTGCTAAGAAATATGATGAAATATTACTTTTGAATGTCAAAGTTAATATTGTTAACTTTTTAGAAACGCTGTTTGAAATGTTAAATGATACTTGAAATGTTAGTCAAAATATTAGGTTACTAAACACTAAAAATTGACTGATTAGTACATTAATTTGATCAAAATACTAAACGCTACCCAAAATATTATTGCCGAACTTGGCCTTGGTAAGAAAGCTTTTCATAATAGTTTTTCGGGTCCGAAAAATTAATTTGAAAAAGTTAATTTTATAAGCTTTTTGAAAAACTATTTGAAAAATTAGTTTTTTATCTTACAAATTTATCAGAAATAATTAATTTCTCAAAATAGGTTTTCAAGAGACAACTAATTCAAATAATTAATATAAACAGCTAACTCCAACCTCTAATAGTTAATAAGTAATACAAACAGTTAATAACTATACATAAAGCTTTTGCAAAAAGCTTTTGTAACATTGAGATTGAGTCCATCCATTTTATTCTAGTTAGAGCCTGTTCTTTTCATGAGTAAATTAGGATGGGTAAAATGGTGAACTGGATTAAAGTAGGTTAAGGTGGATAGAAGTAGATTGATATGGGTTGAATTTTTTTATGTGATAAATTAAACTTGGTTAAAATAAGGGAAGTGAGTTAAAATATATTAAAATGAGTTGAAGTGGATTAAAATTGATTAAAATTGATATTTTAGAATTTATTAATTAAAAAACAGGGCCTTAATATTATGTTGTTGGACTTGCAGCTGAAGGCCCTTTTAGAGATATCTACAGAGTCCACGAAGCGGAAGTAACCCAACATGTGGCAGGTTCACATGTACTCTTATTCTCCATGCAATACTGTAACTACACAACCCTAAAATTCAAAGATTAAGCTCCTCTCTCTTCTGTCTTTTTGTTTTTGTTTTTTGTGTGTGAGAAAATGGGATTAAGAAAGATGAGGGATTTTTAATTTGAACAACTCTAAATTTGAGTGTATTATGTTCTGGGACTGCAGCCCTTTTTCTTTTTTTTTTGGTGCTTCTGGGTTGATTTAGCTTACAACTTTTTATATCTCCTTACAGTCTGTTAAGGATCTTCTTACATCTCATTACATCTTCTTACATCTCATATAGATATTTATATAAGATTCATTTATTTTTGTTCTATTAATTATAGAAATATATATTTTTTTTTTAATTATACTACCAATATATAGAATTTGTGAATATGTTATGAACACAATATTCATATAAATATAAAAACAGAATTTAACGACTTAAATTATATTTGAATTTCGATATAAACAATATATGTTATTATAGATGAAATAAGTGAACATACTTTTAAAATTATAATACAAAGCTTTATAAAATCCCTTGATAATAATATATTGATCAAACATTTACATTTAAAATTGTTTACTTAAAATAGAATTTTATTTTAAGAGTTGTATTCAATTTTGTGAGAAAATTTTATATATATATATTTTTTGTTATACTTTGTTTACTGGAAGATCAAACTAATGTAAATATAAGAAATCACCTCAAGTGTAGGAAATTTTGATTGAAAAAATTTGTGAGGTTTAATATATTTTATTGTTGTTTAATTTACTTGGTTAAAGATTTATTTTCAATAAGTATATTATTTTAATATTATTGTTTCTCATCTAAAACGTTCATTGTAAAAGAAACAAATTTTGTTCAATAATATTAAAAAAAATTTACTTATTGATGGTATCAAATTTATTTCGTAAATATAACTAATATATTACACATTATTTCATAAATCATACATTAAACATGAACAATATGCTTAAATGTCTACGAGTTATACAACACAACTATTCAACAATTCAATAACTCCTTACATCTATCTTTACAGCTTCTTACAGCTCCTTACATTTTATTACAGCTCCTTACATATTCTTACATCTCCTTACATCTTCTTATAACTCATTACAGCTCCTTATAGCTTTTGTACAGCTTGTTACATTTTCTTATAACTTACAGCTGTATCTTATCACGAAAAAGAGCAGGCCCTGCGTGAGGTTGAAGTCTAATAAGGGATTTGGTTACTACTTGTAAAATTTTGTCCTATTTGATTATCCATATTTATTCGATTGGAAAAAATTGGGTATGGTCATAAATTTTTTGTCTGAAATTGAAGATCGAATGCAATAATTTTTTTAATTTCTATTGTTCGAATTCAATTTTGGCCCAAATTTATGCTTCTCCAATTTATTTGACAGGGATAAAATTGAGCATCGAACATTTATATCTAGTCCGAATTCAAGCATCACCCAATGTAGCTGACCTAGATTTGACCCAAGTCCCTTTTTTTGCGAGTGCTACATCTGGTGGTTTCTATACGAATACACCCGTGGCCCAAGATTATGCCATATTTTCAAAATTACTTCATGAATCGATAAAACCCGTCATATTTTGAATAGCAAAACTACACATTTTTTTATTTTTAAAAAAAAAAAACACAGTGCACGCACACATTGGAAGTTGGAGGTGGTCTCCAAAATATTTTGTGTGTTGTGTGTGAGAGAGAGAGAGAGGAGGTTGATGAGCTGAAGATGTGGATGATCGTGTTTATTTTCTAATTATTTTACTTTCTGGTCTTTTTTTTAATAGAAAATTGTCTTACTTCTTGATGCAATGGGATATTTTCAATTCCTGATGAGATGGAATGAATCACAGGAAATGAAAGGGTGTTTCTGCCTTGCATTTTAGGGTCGTATAATTACACTACTCTATGAACGATATAGGCATATGTGAACCTGCTAGATGTTGAGCCACTCCAGTCTCCCAACTCCATTATTGCTTACTAATTATTGTTATACTACGCCACTGTCTTTGTTATTTTCTAATCCTTTGATTAATGAAGAAGATTTGTCTTCGTTCAACAATATTTAATATGTATAACTATACATCTTATCTTATGTATATAACCTTAAATTGAAAATGAATAAGGTATGTTACTGTGGAGGATATGTAGGTAATTTCCAGGTGATGCATATTTCCATATGCATCATTTTTATTCAAGTCCAATTTCAAAGAAGAAAAGGGTCAAAGAAGATCATGCTTGGAAGTGTGCTTATTTGGTCTTATTAAGTGAGTTCAAAGACTCACGACACTATGGAGAGGTCAAAAAGAGGTTAAGCTTTGCTAGAAATTTGGTGCCGAATTCATCCCTGCGGAACCCGATTTTTGTGACCACTTTTGGACAAGCTCAAGTGGACCCACAACTTGAGGGCCCATGTGCTTTTGAAGCTTAAAATTTCAGCTTTAAAATAAGCCCAAGTTTGTTTAATTTGGACATCATTTGATTGGGCAAAATATCACTCAAAGATACGTTATGCTGATCCAGTCCAGTCTGAGATAGGTGCATTGTTTGGGCCATAACTTTTAAACCGCTTATCCAAATTGAGCAAATGAGCCCATTCTGGAAACTAGACTTCCAGGGCTTTCTATCAAGCCCAAGAACGCGTGATTTGGCCGGGTATTCTGGAAGTTATGCTCTGTTGAAGTGAGGCAGTTGCAAGGATTAAATTCTGGGAAACTGAAGAGTCTTCGGTTGCAAGTGAGTGTGTGGCTGACATTGTGCACGTTTTGGAGCCTTCTAGATTGGTGTAATCAGCTAAGAAATCCTAGAATATTCCTTGTAACCTCCCCCACCCCTTTTATGATGTGTCTTTCCATTTATCTTAGTCTTTTCATTTTACTAGTTTTAATTGTTAGGAGTTATTTGAGTCCTTTTGTTGTCTTTTGCTGAGCCTATATAAAGGGGGGGCGTGTGAGCATTGTAGATCAGATTTCTAAGGCATTTTCAAGAGTAATTCAAGCACCTTTGAGAGTGATTCTCATTTATGTCCCAAAAATTCCTAGTTCTATATCTTGAATTTGGCTAATTCAAGTGGTGTTCTAGATTCTCTTTCTTTTCTTTGGAGTGATTCCTCAGAAGAGTGAAGGGAATTAGCCCAAGACCAAGGTGTAAGTGGCTCCGGAAGGATTATCTCATACACAAAGTCTTGCACTATCCATCTCTATCCTGTTTGGTGATATTCTTCATCTTTCCCATCTTTCTCTCTTTTCATTTTGCTTAGTTTGATTTGAGTTTGATTTGGATCACTTTCCACCCACATATACATCACCAGGGCAATTCAGTTATTTCAGGGTACAATTTACTCCCTCATTCAATAGTAAACTGAAGCTATGTTAGTAGTGACTTTGGACGTTGGAGTATCATCCCACAACATGAGTTGTATACAACAGCAAATTGGGGGTAATATAGTAATTTAGAGCTATTAGTTTTATTTTTGGAGGGATAATTTTGACTTTACAATCTTGTTGCTTGCTTTCTAGTCTTGCTTTTCTGGCTTACATCCCTTGCTTTTCTAGCATTTCATTGGGTTCGGGGTTGCCTTCTAAGAAGAGAGATATGGAGTGAGAGAAAAGGGCGAAATGAGAACTACAAACAGATAAAAATGAGCAAAAAATTACGCTGCCATTTCATCCTTTTCTGAAAAACGTGGACTGAGTTTGTGCAAAGCTCAAGGCCCTTGGACGTGTGCTGCGACTCTCTTGCTTTTCATTTATGATTTTGTACGCTAATTACATATGTTTATATACTCAAAAATATAACCCTAAACCTAGTTTGGCAAGGAAGTCAGAACATTATGAAAACAAAATATAATAAATATCTAGGAAAGATATCATATTCCTAATACTCCCCCTCAAGTTGGAGCATGTAGGTTGATCATGCCCAACTTGCCCTTAAGATATTGATACTGTCTTTTTCCCAGTGCCTTTGTAAAGACTAAAGATGCCAGCAGCTTGATGCTCAGATGTTACATGCATAAGAGTGAGTAATCCAACCACAAGATTTTTACAAACAAAGTGGCAATCCAGCTCAATATTTTTTGTCCTTTCGTAAAACATAGGGTTCTTTGCAATGTGTAATGCAGCTTGGCTGTCACAAAATAACTTCATGGGCTTTTCATGGAAGATACCCAAAGAAGCTAAGAAACTGCGTATCCATATAAGTTAACTAGTAGCCACTGCCGTAGCCTTGTATTCTACTTCTGCCAAGGCTTGAGACATTTTTGCTTGCTTCTTAATCTTCCAAGAGATAGGAGATCCTCCCAGGGTGACAAAATAACTAGTCAATGATCTTTTAGGGGCTGTTTGGTGAGATAAAATGAAATGGAACTTGAACCCTTAGGTGTCAAGTTCCACTCTTTTGTGTTTGGTGAGCACTTTAAAGGGATGGAACTTGATATTTATGGGTATCAAGTTTCCCCAATCATAAGGAACTTGAACCCTCCCATTTTCAAGGGGGTTCAAGTCCCCAATCCTCTGAAATCAACATTATTATTATTATTATTATTATTATTATTATTATTATTATTATTATTATTATTATTATTATTATATTATTATTATTATTATTATTATTATTATTATTATTATTATTATTATTGTTGTTGTTGTTGTTGTTGTTGTTGTCGTCGTCGTCGTTGTTGTTATTTATTAGTTAATATTAATTATTATTTTTATTAATGATTATTATTAGCATTAATAATATAATTATTACTAACATTAATAATAAGTATTATTGTAATTATTATTTATTATTATTAATATTAATAATAATATTAATTATTAATTATTAATACTAATATTAATGAATTATTATAATTATGATTATAATTATACTTATTAATTATTATTCACAATATTAATCATCATAATTATGATTAGTAACAATAATAATTATAATTATAATTACAATTATTAATTATTACTACTAATATTAATTAATAATCATAATTATAATTATAATTATTCCTATTAATTAGTAATAATAATTATTGTTAATATTATTAATTATTATTAGTATTATTTATAATTAATAATAATTAATAATGTTAATTAATAATTATAATTGCAATTACAATTATAAATTATTACTACTAATATTAATTCATTATTATAGCTATAAGTATAACTATAATAATTATTAATAATTATTATTATTAATAATATTATTATTTATTATTTTTATTATTATATATTATTATTAATAATAGTTATAATTAAAAATAATTAATAATATTAATATTAATATCAATATTAACAATTATTATGATTGTTATTATTTATATTACTAGGAATTATTATTGTAATTATTATTAGTAATTATTATTATTAATATTGATAATTATTATGACTAATTATTATTAACAATTAATAATAATTATAATAATCATTTTTAATGTTAATGATAATAATAATTAATAATTAATTAATATTATTAATTATTATTAGTAATAAAAATGTTTTTTATTTTTTTATTATTATTATTGTTATTATTATTAATCATTATTAATCAGTATTATTATTTTTAAATAAAACAAATTTGATTCCACTTCTTAATCTACAGCCAAACAATAAGGATTGGAACTTGATACCGTTTCTTTTCTCTCAAAACACATGAGTTTAGGATTTAAGTTTCACCCTTCATTCCAGAGGGATCATTTTTTGATTCCATTTCATTCCATTTTTTCTCACCAAATAGGGCCTTAGAAAGTGGACAAGCTCCCCCGTCAGAGTCACAAATACCATAAAGTTGCAGAATACTCTTGGCAAAAAAAAATATTCCTTCTCCTGCGCTGCCCTTAAGTTGCCATAGCACTCTACATGGCACCTCCATGTGCTCTTCCTTAGGGGATTGCGTGACTTGGGACAAAATCTATACCACATATGTTAACACTGGCCTGGTGATGGTAACATAAATGAGTCTTCCCCCAGTCTACAGTATCTAGTAGCATCATTCAGGAATCTGCCGGTAGCCAGAGCTAACTTGTGATTCTCTTCAATAGGAAAATCAATTGGTTTTGCCTCCCAAAGTCTACATTCATCTACAATTTCCAAAGCATATTTACGTTAACATAAACATTCCCTTCGGCCTTCTAGCCACTTTTATGCGAACAAAGTATTTCAAGGCTCCTAGGTCCTTAATGCTGAAACATGCATGAAGATAGTCCTTAAACTCTTTAAGGCTTGAGTATTATTGCTGGCTAGAACTATATCGTCTATGTAAACTAAGAGTTCCATGAAGATGTCCCATTTGCAATAGACAAACAAAGAGTAATCCGCACAAGATCAAATAAACCCATACTCAAATAGCTTTGAGGACAATTTGGCAAACCATTGCATGGGTGCTTGACGAAGTCCATAGAGTGAATTTCTTAGGCGGCATACTTTGTTTGGACTGGATGATGAGAAACTGGGAGGCATCTTCATGCAGACCTCCTCCTCTAGATCTCCATGCAGGAATGCATTGTTCACATCCATATGGTGCAATTCCCATCCTTTTACTACTGCAACTGACAGAAACATCTCACATTTGTCATTTTTGCCACTGGTGCGAATGTTTCATTGTGGTCGAACCCTTCAACCTGATAATCCCACGGATAACTAACCATGCCTTGTAGCGTTGAATGCTCCCCATCAGAATTGTATTTCACTCGATCAAGGGTTTCTTGCCTAGAGGTAGATCGCCAATTGACCAAGTCTTGTTTTCGTCCAATGCTTGAATCTCTTCAGCTATGGCCTTCCACCAAAGGGGATCTTTAACTGCTTCCTAGATATACTTAGGCTCCACCACCTCTGTTAAAGCAGCTAAAAGATTCTTGTGCGAAGCAGAGAACTTTTCACATGATACATAGTTTGTTATAGGATACCGCGTACCTAAGGATCTCTTTTGAGGCATGGTGGCAATAGAGGAGTTGTCAACTAGATCATTAGGTCGAGCAATATAGGACAGAAAATCATCATACTGGGTCGGACGCTTGCTGGGCTGAGTCGTTATGTGGACTGGTCGAGTCGTTTCGGGCCTGTTCAGTCGTCACCTCAACCAGGACCTACTCTCCCATGGCCTGTTCTATTGCAACTTCTTCTTCATAAGCCCTTTCTTTATGAGCTTGCTGGAGTAATGTTGGGCCAAGCACTTCACCCCTTATTCATGGCTGACACAACTCCACACCCCCCCTTTTGTGGGCCTGCGCTGCATCTGCCAAGGAATTTTGGGCTGAGACATTCACAAATGCATCATCATCAGCTAAGATGCCATTGTTTTGCATCAATCTGCCACCATCTATTTGGGATTCCTCATCCATTGTAACAAAAGGAAAGATATTCTCATGGAAGACCACATCCCTGCTTACAAAGAATTCATTGTTTCTAAATCATAAAGTCTCCAACCCTTCTAGCCGAACGAATATCCCACAAATAAATATTTTCTACTCATGAATGCAAACTTGTCTTGATTTTTAATTTGTGATGTGCAAAGCATAATGTTCTAAAGACTCGTATATGATTGATGGCTCTTAATGATAGAGAATTTCGTAAGGGGTCTTTCCTAACAACAATCGACTAGGTGTTCTATTTATCAAGTGAATCGCTGCAAGAGCACATTCTTCCCAAAATTTGACTGACAAGTGGGCTTGAAACAAAAGATCTCGAGCTATGTTTAGAACATGACGATACTTACACTCGACCCTACCATTCCACTGGGGTGTATCAACACAACTACTTTGGTGCATGATCCCATTTTCTTAATAAAATGTTGCATTGGTTGTGAAGTGAATTCAGAACCATTATCACTTCTCACAGCCTTAACACTTTTCCCAAATTGAGTCTTAATCATGAAACAAAGTTCTTTAGTAGTTGATTTGCTCCCCCCCCCCTTCACGCATTAAATAGACCTAGGTGGCCTGACTTGAATCATCAATAATTATTAGGAAATAGTGTGTACCATTAAAGTATGGCACTCTATAAGATCCCCGTCTGTCACAATGGATGAGTTTAAAAACACACTAAGCTTTGTTCTGACTCATAAAAAATTTTCCACGAGTTTGCTTTGCACGAGAACAAATTTCACACACATCATGTTTATTTTTGCTAGAATCAACTCCTAAACTACTAGGAAGATAAGATAACACTTCACTTGATGATTCCCTAAGATTCCCTAAGCGTCTGCGCTATAAACTAACTAAATTAACGACATTCACTTAATTTCTTCCCAATGACCCTTTCTTTGCAATAGTGGACTCCTCCTCGTTGCTCATCTGCACCTCTTAGAGTCCTCGAAGTACAGTCCTATAACTCACAAGCATCATCAAAAAAACTTACTGAGCAACCCAAATCTTTACATAACCCAGCAATAGATATCAAATTGCATTGTAAAGAGATAACATAAAGAACATTGTTCAATTTTGTATTTTATTCCAACATCACGATCCCTTGGTGAGATGGCATAGTATGGGTTCCATTAGGCAAACCAATGGATACGGGCTGAATTCTCTCCGTTTCCTGCAATACGCTTGAATTCTCCATCATACGACACGAGGCTCCGCTATCAAACATCCATAAAACATTACCTAAAAGCTTCTCACATCCAAATTTTGGAACCTTAATTAAGCTAAGAAGCTGTTGAACTTATTCGGTTGTCAGCCCCGGGATGGAAACCTGCAGATTTTCCGCGGGTTGCAGTCTTGATCCTTCCTTGGTTTGGGTCAGCGCGGTGTGAACTGTCTCGCGCCTAGACCCATGACCTCCGCATCCTGTCGTTCTTCTACCGCGGCCTGCTCGACCTTCTTATCCTCCATGGCTTCGCCAGCGATTGCCCCAACTTTGCAAGTAGCCTATGATACCGTAACAATTGGCCTCTTCGTGACTATACCTCACGTAATGTTGGCATGTGGGTTTCTCGATCATACCCGATGTTCCTTTGCAGCAAACGCCACCATTTTCTCGGCATGATGATTCCTATCTAACATAATTCGTTTGTGATTCTACTCTTGCTGAATTATGTCGAAAATAGTATCCATGGATGGTAAGGGATGAGGGATCACGTGCGAGAACTTAGCTACGTACACCCGAGAAGCATTCATCGTTCAATCCCATCAAAAATTGATGGGCTCTTTCTTCGTCAATCATCTTCACAATCTTTTTCCCAACTCCACACTCACACTTTCCCATGTACAATGGGAAACTTTGATATAATTTTCTAACGTACTTCAAATTCCCATCAATTTGTAATAGAATTCAACAACCTTTGAACCACCTTGCTTACAAGACGCAAGATCGGTTTTTAGTTGCTGAATTTTAGGAGTATTAGCAACGGCATACCCTTTGCTTAGATTTTCCCACAGAGCTTGGGCCGGTTTAGCATAGGCCATGCTAGTATGGAGTTTGGAGTCAATCACATTCACAATCCATGAACAAACCATGGAATTCACTATCTCTCATGCATCTAACTCGCTTTGATCTTCTCCTTTTTTTGGTTTTGATTTTGTTAGGGTTCCTTTTATGAACCATAGTTTATTTTTGGCCTTCAATGCAATTCTTATTGCCTTCTTCCATAGGTCATAATTCTTTCCGTTGAAGATGACTGAAGTGATGGCAACTCCTGGCCCCTCCAACGGATGTAGGTAGTAAGGTAATTGACTCTCAATCACGAATTTCTTTGTGCCACTCATGGCTTTATATCATGAAAAATGTGGAATGAATTTGTGAAAAGCTCACAGCCCTTGCACGTGTGCTGCGGCTATCTTACTTGTCATTGATGATTTTGCAAGCTAGTTACACATGTTTATATCCTCAAAAACACAACCCTAAACCTAGCTTGGCAAGGAAGTCACAACATTCTGGAAACAAAATATAATAAATATCTAGGAAAGTTATCCTATTCCTATCACTTTCCGTGCACAATCTTTAAATTTGTTTATTCTCTCAATACTCTTCTAAATTCTAATTCTCATCTTCCTCAAGGTAAATTTAATGTTTTTTGCATATGCCCATGTTGTTATTATTGTTACTGTTTTTCTTGTTTCTTCTTCATCATCGTAGTCATCTTTAGTAGTTTCTTCCTCTTCGTCATTCTTCCCTTTTCTCCGGTACGACTGTTGCTGTGCTTGACCCACTTTCAATTACTTCGGTCAACTTCAATACTGACAGATCCATTGTTCGGTTTCTCAATTCTTCAGGTATTTGTTCTCTTTAGGTTCCTAGTTTTTTGATAAGTTTGTGTGTTTCAATTTGATATTAATTTTTGGAAATTTAGGTATTTCATTCTCTATAATTCCTTTTTTTTTTTAACTGAGTTTTTTTTGCTTCAATTAGATATCAATTCTTGAAAATTCACGTATTTAACTCTCTCTAATCTCCTATTTTTTTTGCTATTTTTTTGTTTCAAATTGATGTCAATTCTTGAAAATTCAATGCATTTGTGAGGAAAGTAGAGATTGATAAAGGAGGTGAAGGGAAGCGAGAAAGAGAAATGGAGGCAACCTCTTTTGATGGAGGTCTTCAATAGGTCGGATTTTTTTTAACTTTGGTTTTCATTTCTAAAATTACAAAGTACTTTCTGGGCTTAATATTTTAATTTTGATCAATTCTAGGATGGTTTCATTTTTTTTTCCCTGATCTCATTGTAATTGGGTTAACTTTTGTCTAATTGGGTTTTTTTTGCGGGGATGGTAGTCGTCTTGCACAGGTAACTGGGCCAAGGTTTTTGGTAATCATTCATTGGCAAGCATTTTGGGTTTAATGCTTAGATTTTATTCAATGTTTGAAATTTGGGTTTATTTTTGTTTTCCTCATATTTGATTTTATTTGGGTCTTCTTTTGTATAATTTCAATTAATGTGTACCTTTTCCCGCTCTTGTTTCAAAATTTTGGTCCTTGTTGCACACTTGCACTATGATATTAGCTTAGCATGAGTATTATGAGATGGTAGACATATAAATTGGAAGAGGTGGTCATACAGGAAGATGTGAAAAATGGAGATGAAATTAATATTAGTTGTAGTAATTCTACAATTGCACATTATGATCAACTTCAAAGGGGCTTTGGCATTGCCAAAGTTATAAACTTTGATGGAGACAACTATCATCACCAAATTAGAGGTTTAGCGATTAATTGATGATTGTGTGGAAAGATTAGGGGTTTGTTGTACTTCTTCCTTAAATTGGGGGTTTTTATCTTACTTTTTTTCCCCTTAAAATCTACTTTCAAAGATATGATAGTACAATATAAGCTTTCAAAGATATGACGGTACAAAATAAGTTTTTTCTTCATAGCCCCCCCCCCCAAAAAATCAACTATTCAGCTACCCACTAGATCATATCCTTTGGGAAGGATTATATGACTTGTCTTACCCCAATTATTTTGCCCGACAGGACGCGGTGTTAGTTTGACTGTATATATCTATCATGAACGGTAGACTATGTACTGACTTTGTAACATCTACTTAATTATTATTAATATGTATCACTGCCCCCCTAAAAAAACTGTTCATGACATTGGGTATCCAATTGCCAACAAGGGATTTGCATACATTTGCGGAGGATTACGATAGTAGTTAATATTAATTAGATATCTCTATTATTATTTTGTAATGTAAACCATGAACACATGATGATGATAGGCTTGGTATACATATGTTGGGAACAAAAATAAGCTCCATGTTAATTAGGTTGAGCAACCTACAATATGCTTCCTTAAAATAAGAGAGTCCGAGTCTCAAAAGTTTAGATCATTTCAATGCATTGAGTTAATTTTTAGGATACAAGAAATAGAGAAGTAATTTTGAAAAATTGATTAAAGAAGAAGCTTACAATTTAGGAAAGCCATTTAATAACCTGATTGTTGAATAATACAAAGAAAACAATGAAAATTGAATTTCAGATATTTTAAAATTTTTTTTTTAGTTTTTACTTTACGTATAATTTGGAATGGTGGCACATGAGATTTTGGTGAGTTCAATGTACACGGACCCGCAAAGAAGGGTGGCAAGCACCTTGTAGCCATTGGTTTGATAAGCTACTTCAAGTTGTGCTAAATTTGTGATTTATTTCACTGCTTGGCCTAGAACATTTCATTTTCCCCTTGAGTTAGCCCTGCTTGACTATTATTTTTTTTTTGAAGAAACCCTGCTTGACTATTGTAATAGGCAAAAAGATGCTATTAATAAAGCTTTTGTGGTATCTTTTCTCTTGTTTCTTCATCGTTTATACCTTGTTGTTGCATTTATCTATATATAATCTGTCGTTTTTTTATCTGAACATTAGAAGTTAATTACGATGTAAAGTCTACCGCAAAATTATGTAAGCAACTTTCACTTTCTTATGAGACTTCAGTGTTTTACAATGACAATTATGTATGTCCTCCAATATTATCTAATTTACAACAATGATGTACTCGTTGTCAACTAACGTTTCCATGATTATTAATCAATTTTTATAACTTTTGAATTGTTAGCAACAAAATTACAATGCAGGCCATGAATACAAACTTGTCCGCATGCAACACGTGCGATCCCTTGCCCTAGCTAGTAGTATTACATAAAAAGTGACTACATCCATTGTGTTTCGGGACATGTATCCTCTTAGAATTGGCTGTTTATTTTCTTTTTTTTTAAAATGATTTTTTCTCCCTTGATGGGAGAATGGAAGCATATGATTGAGTACTTGGTATCATAATGTATAATTACTACTTAGCACTTAGGAGTACTTGAGTGACCTCATTTTAGTCATTGTATCAGGCGAAGCTGAACTTAATCCTTATAACTAGTAGCATATGTGTAACTTCCATCTGGATTTGACTATATAATTCAACAATATATGATTGAGAGCATGCATGAAATTCGTTTTGAATTTGATGCTTTGGAAATATTCAGTTTAACTTACTAATTGTATTGCTTAATTGCATGCATAATTTAAGATGTGATTACGAATGCACATTTGGAATGTTGAAAGTACAACTAATTTATCGACAACTAATAGTGATGAAATTCATAATTATAAGGAGAAAAAAAATTTTGTATACATGAACCACCAATTAATGAAATATACTATTTAGTTTCCATATGCACATTCATGTACGTGTTTATTATTTTTGCCCTCAACACACATCAACACAAAACCTTATCGATTAGCAACTTATCAATTGTGATTTATACATATTCTCTATGGCTTATTTTAGGAATTAATAAAATGTGTATGCTTTTTCAAATAGTATCACTTGTATTGTAAAATTAAAAATAAGAGAAAATTCAGAGCTTAAACGCCTTAATTTTTACCAGAAGTGTACGACTCATTTTGCTAGGTTATCTGTATTTTACTTTTAAAAATCCTTTATTTTAGAATCACTCTTTTTATTATCATATCAAATTAATTAGAGTTAAACTACCAAGAATCCTAATCGCTACTTTATCTCCTTAGAGAGTTAAACTAGATTTTTTTTCATGGGCTTTTTGATATTGAAAATACAAACAAACCTAACTTTTTGTTCGATAATACTAGGCAAGCTAGTGTTCTACATTTCCTGCCTAATCCTGGACGACCTGGAATGTGTGATTGATTCTCGCAACCACTTGTCGTGATGCATGAGAGATGGGAGCTCATCACCAAGCAATTAAGGTTATGTTCTTTTTGTGGGTAAATTGGGTGGGTAAAAGGGTGAAGTAGGTTGAAGTAGGTTGAAGTGGGTTGAGGTAGGTTAAAGTTGGTATTTTTTTTTGAGGTGGGTTGAAATAGGTTGAAGTAGATTGAAGTGGGTTGATGTTGGTTGAAGTGGGTTGAAGTTGGTATATTTTTTATGTGGTGGGTTGAAGTGGGTTAAAATAATAACAACGTAACTAATGTGTGATAATTTATAAAGTTATTGAAATTTTGTAAAATTTTTGTTTATTCTTTTTTATTTTTCATTTTTTATTTTTTATTTTTATTTTTGTATCTTGTATTTTGTATTTTGTATTTTTATTTTGTATTTTTTTATTTTTCGTTTTTCATTTTTTATTTTTTTATTTTTTTATTTTTATTTTTCATTTTTCATTTTTCATTTTTCATTTTTTATATTTTACTTTTATTTTTTTATTTTTTATTTTTTTATTTTTATTTTTTTATTTTCGTTTTTTATTTTTTTATTTTTTCTTTTTTTCTTTTTTTCTTTTTTATTTTTTATTTTTTATTTTTCATTTTTTTTCTTTTTTTCTTTTTTATTTTTTTATTTTTCATTTTTTTATTTTTTCATTTTTCATTTTTCATTTTTTTATTTTTTATTTTTCATTTTTCATTTTTTCATTTTTTATTTTTTTATTTTTTATTTTTTATTTTCATTTTTTATTTTTCATTTGTCATTTTTTATATTTTTTATTTTTTATTTTTTATTTTTCATTTTTCATTTTTTATTTTTTATTTTGCATTTTTGTATTTTGTATTTTTGAATTTTGTATTTTGTATTTTTTATTTTGTATTTTGTATTGTTTATTTTTTATTTTTATTTTTTATTTTTATTTTTATTTTTTATTTTTCCTTTTTCATTTTTATTTTTTTAAATTTTATGTTATTTCTAATTTTTTTCATTTTTCATTTTTTATTTTTATTTTTTAATTTTTGAAATTTCTTGGTTTTTATTTTTTATTTTTTAAATTTTTAAATTTTTAATTTTTAAATTTTTATTTAAAAAATAAAAATTAAAATTAAAAAAATAAGAAATAAAAAGTAAAAAATAAAAAACATCATAAAAAATACAAAATAAAAAATAAAAAATAAGAACCAAGAAATTAAAAAAATAAAAAATAAAAAATAAAAATAAAAATAAAAATAAAAATAAAAATAAAAAATGAAAAATAAAAAATGAAAAATGAAAAATAAAAAATAAAAAATAAAAATAAAAATAAGAAATGAAAAATGAAAAATAAAAAATAAAAAATAAAAAATAAAAAAATAAAAAATAAAAAGAAAAAAAAAGAAAAAAGAAAAAATAAAAATAAAATACAAAATACAAAATACAAAATACAAAATAAACAATAAACAATAAACAATAAAAAATATAAAAGTATGAACATAAATTTCACAAATTTCGATAACTTCATAAATTATCACATATTAGTTACATTCTCGTTATTTTAACCCACTTCAATCCACCACATACAAAATAAACCAACTTCAATGCACTTCAATCTACATCAACCCACTTCAATCTAGTTCAACCTATTTCAACCCACCTCAAAAAAAAAATACCAACTTCAGCCTACCTCAACCTACCTCAACCTACTTCACCCTTTTTCCCACCCAATGTACTCACGAAAACGATAGGTCCTAAATCCCATATGATACTTTACAAATTATTAAAATTATGAAGGGGGTGGGTTGAAGTTGGTTGAAGTGGGTTGAAGTAGGTTAAAGTTGGTTGAAGTTGGTATTTTTTTTTCAGGTGGGTTGAAGTAGGTTGAAATAGGTTGAAATAGGTTGAGGTTGATAAATGTGGATTGACACACGAAAAGAACAGAGCCTAAGTATCAACAATTTCTAAGACAAAGAGATGTGGGATTAAAAAAAAAAAAAAAGAAGAAGACGACAGTATTTCCTTTTGAAATGATCAAAAACATCCGAATGACTTGGTGAATGGGAAAATTGCGTTAAGAGAAGATCTAAATTTTAATGGTGAATTTAATTGTTGACTTTAACTTTGTGGGCAACAACTAAAATCTATAAATAATCTTTTTTGAAGGATATATGGTGGAAGACTTGACTAAAAGAGTACTACTTCTACCATCAAAATTAAACGGAGAACAATAAACTCATAGGATGATAATCTTGGGCCATAGAGCAGTGCTATAGGCCATTTGGGGAGAAAAAGTGAAATGAAATGAAATCATTCTTGCATCCTGTGGTGGTTGGAAATGAAACTTGAATACTGAACTTATGTATTTGGAGAGAATAGGAGTGAAATCATATTTTAATCCTTGTTGTTTGGTTGGAACTTATGGAATGAAATCAAACTATTTTTTTTTAACATATTTATCCATTATGGGCCTATCTGATTAAAAAAAAATTGAATGAAATGAAATCAGGACTTGAACTTAGGGGATCGGGTATGAAACTTAAATCCTAAACTTAATTGTTTAGTGAAAACTGAAATGAAATTAAGTTTCAGCTCTCATTGTTTGGTGAGTAGTTATTGAATGGAATTGAAACTGTTTTATTTTTACAATGTTATTTATAATTATAAATTATTTATTTAATTTTTATTAGTTTTACTTTATTAAAATAAAATTCCAGCACCTTATTCCTAAACATTTGACATTTTTGTTTGATTGATAAAATAAATATTACGAACCCATAATTTTAAAATAAACCATATTTATAAATTCAAGTTGAAAACCATAATTTTGTAAACCCGTGATTTTTCATACCCAAAAAAAAATGATTTTATGGACATAAATTAATTACCTTATACACCCAAAAAAAAGGCAAATTAATTTGTTCCATATATGTCTGCACGACATACCTTACCCATTATACAACCAAAAAATTAAATTAAAAAAACCTTCACAGAAGAATCTTCTATGAAAATTTTCATTGCACGCCCCTCTCCCTCTCACTTAGATCTCTGAGTGTCTTCACTTTCCTCTCCTTCCCTCACAAATTCTCACTCAGATCCACAGATCACAACAAATATGAGAAGAAATCGAAGGGGGGGGGGAAGAAAAAGAGAACCAAGGTGACAGGGTTTCGGCGATACTTGCAGAACGACGAAGATCAACTTCTTCCGGTGAGGGTTTCACGGCAACTGGCGGCCGGCGTCTTCCTTCTTGTCAGCGGCAGATTGATCCAGCGGCGACTTTGTCTCTCTCACACACTAGGGTTTGGAAGAATTGAGCAAAGTGAGCAAACGAAAGATGAAACGATGAAATTTTGGTTTTATTTTTCTATGATTTTTAATCAATAATACGATCCCTAAGACCACATCCAACGGTGGGACAAAAAATTACTCACTGATGGGAACTCACAACCTTCACATCAACTTCTAAGTCAATTTTTTAGCTCATAATCCTTCCCCTCTTCAACACAAGATTCACAACTTTAACTCACTACATAAAATAATATGCATGAACCCTACAACTAAGTATATTTAATTACTTTTAGTCACTTATTTTGCTTTATTATTTAGATGAATAATTTATAAAAAATATTTTATAAATAATAATTTAATTCCACAATTATTTAAAAGGGACCTATTGAAATAATAATTTGCTTCACTTGTTTTTTGATTAAAAAAGCACCTTCAAGTTCTCTCCAACTAAAACCATACAAAATTAAGAATTTTAAATTTAAATTTTAAATTACAAATTAAGAATTTAAATTTTAAATTTAAATTCAAAAATTAAATGAGTTGTTGGAAACCTCTCTACAATTAAACACATATAAAATTAAAAGAATTGTTAGCAATTTAAATTTGACTTTATTATTTTTATAAAAAATAATTTGCATATATATATGTAATAATTTCCATTAATACATAACAGTGTATGCATAAAGATTGCCATAAATTAATGTTTATAATCTTTTTCTTTATCAGAAAAATTGACAATCACGAGACAACCTCCCCTCCTCTAACTCCATCATCACTTTCTCTTTCATCCCTTCATCTTCTTCGCACACTCCTTTCATGGCTTTCATTTTTTCTCAAATCAAAGACACCCAACAAATAAATTCCCTCTCTGTCTCAATCCCTTTCTCCATTTTCTTTCTCAATCAGATCTGTATTCGTGTCCAATTAAAAAAAAAAAGAGTAAATGACTAGCTGGCAAAGAAAAATGGGGAGCGAGCGGCTCCCAGTCGTAGGCTTGCTCCCGAGCCCCCATGCTTTCGCTGCACATGGATGAGCGGCTCGCTCGCTCGTGGCCCTGTGATTTTGGCTCACAGGACTGCCGCTGTACATGCTCTAAGGGATGTGAACTTGAAACCCCTTGGAGGTGGGGGGGGGGGGGGGGGTTTTTCCTTAGGGTTTTAGGGAAACTTGATATCCCCAAGTTTCAAATTTCTTTCTCTTAGAACCCTCACCAAATAAGAAGAAAAGGGAACTTGAAACTTGAGATTCAAGTTCCATTTCCTTTTCTCCCACCAAACAATCCCTATAATTATTTTGTAATTTTTTGTATTTCATTTTTTTACTTATAATATAAGTCATTATTTTTGTATTTTTATTTGATTCAGGAACTAAATATTATAAGCCTATAGTTTCAAAACAAATTAGATTTATAAATTGATGTTTAAAGCCATGATCTTATAAACCCATAATTTATAGACATAAATTAATGGCCTCATAAAAATTTGATTTCTCCCATCTACTTCTTCAAGTCATATTATTATTTTGTATTTTTATTTAACTGAAACAATAAATTTATAAACTAATACTTTTTAAAAAATTAGATTTATAAATAGCGGTATGAACTCATTATTTTGTAAACCTATAATTTTATAAATCCATAAATGGATTGCTTTAGCACCAAAAAAAAAAAAAGAAAAAGAATAGTAATATCTTTCATCGAATAGATAGGTCGACAACATCACAGACTCAAATGTCACACATGTCTTGTGCCTATGCTTAGATCTGCAAATCATCTTCTCCTTCCTCTTGCTCCCATCTGGTCATCGATTCTACTGTAGCAACTAGCCAATGGGTCCTCGTCGTCGGCAGCAGTGGGTCAGATCTTGTTTCCTCCTATCTATCTTTCTCACAACGGTACCGCCAGCGAGAGCAGGGCTTATGATGAACTTTCTGCAGTAGTAGCTTCCTTCGTTGTCGATAGTCGACAATCAATGAACAGTCCGCAAGTACCCCACCACTAACGCGTCTCCTCTCTCGCCCTCTCTCTGTAGTAGACCTGATCAGCGGGTCGGGAACCCACTCGACCGGACCCTCAAAAATGAGGGTCAGGGTCTGTTAGGGAGAAACAGAGTTTTAATATTTATAACCCAAAGTGCAAGGTTTATCGTCAAGTACTCGGAGTGTCGTCCACTGGGAGTTGGGCTTCAAGTACCGGGATTCATTTAAGTGGTTCAAGTTAGGCTAATCGAAAGGAAAGGAGGGTAAACTAAACTATGCTAACAAACATAGAAAAAGCGACTTGGAGTTGTGATTTGATCAATGGACGAACCAACTAATTGAGACGAGTCCTAACCTACCCAAACTATATTATGAACGAGAGATGGTCGATTGCACCATTGAAGACCACCCAAACCCTCTCTCAAGGGTCTTGAGCTAGTCTAGTTAGCCTAACCACCTATTTTCATGGGGTTAGTCCAATTAGACTACAAAACTAGTAACCCCCGGACCTAACTCGAATCAGATACTATTTTCATGTCCCGAACTCGGCTATTCCCTCTCCCACACTTGCTAATTGACCTCATCTCTCAGCATAAGTCAATTGTCCAAAAATATGGAAGAAAGCTCTTTCAAGCATTTCATCGAACACTTAGCGGGCGTGAGAGAAAACTCTAAATTCTAGGCATAGCTTGGGTATGGTTAGGCCTAATACAATACTAATTAGCCATCAGAGGCTAATCACAATTCAAGCCAACAAAATCTACCAACTAGTCAACAACAAAACACAAAAACCTAAATTCAAACCTAAACTGACAAAGAACATAATAAGCATGAGGATGGAGGAAAGAGAATAAAACTAATCAAATCTAACGGCCTAATAAAATATGGATTAACAATGAAAACTAAGCATTAATACTAAATACAATCTAAACTAACATAATCATAAGAAGAACGAAACTGAAATATAAAAGTAGAGAGAGAGGAGAAAACTTATAGATTGATAGGAAGAACTTCAAATCTCAGTGCTTGAATCCAAAATTAATCAAATACAACCATAATCTAAACCTCTCAATAAGGTTTTTATTCCCTAAAACTTAAACTAAACTACCCTAAAAATAGCCTGCAAGAACCCCCGAATCCCCTCGAACAAAACGCCGAAGGAGGAAATAGAATCACGAAACCGAACAACGGCCCAGGGGGCATGGCCGTGCCACATGGCACAGCCCACCGTGCCATTTTTCTGGCGCGGTGATTCGCCCCCCGAACAGCCTTTCTTGCCTGCTTTCGCTGTTTTTGCATATCTTTACTCCTTTTCGCGACGTTTGCTCCATTTGAAATTTATTACCTATAAAAGCAAATAAAACAAGTAAAAACGCTAAAAAATTATATTATTATACGAGCTAAAATTAGGTAAAAGGGGCACGTAAAATACGATAAATTATTGCCTAACAAATACCCCCACACCTATGTTTTGCTCGTTCTCGAGCAAAACAAAATAAAAACTAACCTAAGAACCTAACTCACTGTTGTAGGAATTACGGTTGCTTTTAGCGTATGCAACAAGCTCTTTAAACCCCGTGGTTCCCCCGAGTGGACGAGTGAGGTCTCGTGAGTGTTTGCAGAAGATATACCCACAAAATCTCAAAAAGAAAAACAAAAAAAAGAGAAACAAAAATAAAAAAAATAAATAAATAAATAAAATAAAATAAAAATGACAAAACACAAATATACATAGGGTAAACTGTATACAATCGGATCAACCAAAACCTCCTAATGACTCAAGTATCAGTCTGTATACACGCATCGTATGCATTTTAGGACTCTTCATCACAAAGAATGACATCCAGACATCAACTTTTCACCCCATGACGTATGAGAACATTGAATCCATCCTAGCGCTTGGTGTGCAAGTGTAGCATCATCCTAGGACTTTGGCTTACCAGAATCGACCCAATCCACTTGATTGACATCAACTATATTATTAACTTATTGACATAGGAAGTAAGCATTCCCAGTAGCAGTATTGCCTCAAAGGGTAGCACCCAATAGCGCATGCCTCAAGGGGACACTTTTCATTCCCGACTTTCAAACTCTTTTTTTTCATTCCTAATAGTACATGCCACAAAGGGATATTTTCAGATTCTCTTCTCTTTTTTGCAGAAATTCTTCACCCTTATACTTTTGAAGTGAAGACAAAAGTAGTGATGCACAAACGCAAGTAGGACAGTCAAACAATGGAAGATTTAGATCCTAAAATAATGATGATATATGAATCAGGATTGGATTGTAAAATTACAATGGACTATTAGGGTTAGAACCGAGGTCTAGAATGACAAGTTTAGGACAAAAATCCATCATGCACATCATATTTATATATGAACTAATAACCAAGGTACCAGAGATCAAGGCTGATCAAATAGTACAAAACTCCCCTAAAGCTAATAAAAAGAGAAACTATATGAAAAAGAAAAAAAAAGAATTAAAGAATTTGCAAAAAAATGAAAAATTTTCACAAAAGTAAGAATAAAAGGGGTAAATGGACCAAGATCAAACAAAACACACATATACACAAGCTCACTCACTCAACCAAAACACAAAAACACACAAAAGTGATCATAGCCATCAACTGGCTCAACAGATTTTCAAGTATCACCTCAAAATGATCACCACAAAAGCACAACCTAATATCCACAACGAAGCAACCTAATATCCGCAAGTAAACAAAAAGTAAAAGAAAGAAAATAAAAAAAAGGGAGAAGAGTGAGAATGATTATACCAGGTCAGGTACTGAATGTACCCGGCCTATTCCACAAGGGCGCAAGGAGCGTCAGCCACTCCTTGTCTCTAAAGATGCGAGTCGTCAACTCGGATATGGTTAACGCTCATAAAAGCTTGTTATGCACTACTGCATGCATCTCAAAGTGGTGTGAATAAGAGAACACTAGTAACGCTGGAGCAAACAAAGTTAATGCCCTCTTAAACTCGTCAAATACCATAGAAAAATCAAAATCATGATCAAAGAAAGTACTCCACATGATTTTCATAGGCACATCCTTTAGCTATGCGCAATATGGATCAAATGAGGGGTGAAACCCGCTAATATCACCTAGGGACTCATGAAATGCATGCAAGTGGAAGGGGGCGCTGGCAAGGAGGGGGGATGAAATGGGGGTCAAGTCAAGTGGCTCAGTGCTAATTGGGTCGATATGCTCAATGTTAGGAGCAGCACCAACCACTAAACTATCATCACACAACTCCTCGAAAGGAGCCTCCTCAAGATATGGCTTAACCAATGTAAGTCCTCCTGACCAAGAAAGTAAAACATCCTCTACAGAACTAGCATCACCCGGAGAAATCTCGCCCATCTCTAACCCCGTGCACTGAGCTAAAGGAAGGGGAGAAGCAAGTGAGATCGAGTCACTAACACTAGTGTCTATAGGTGTGCTAGAAAACGATGGAGCAACAAATGTCAATGGGGTCAAAAGAGGATCAAACACTTCCCCTAGGTTGGTCAAAGGTGCATCATCAACAATATTAGATTCTAGGGAAAGGGAAAACTCACAATCATCATAGAGATGAGCCTCAAGTCTAGGGCAAGGTAGACTAGGGTCAGTCTCATGTAATAAACTATACTCCCTCATCCTACTAACAAAACGCTCATGTTGCTCATTCATTGTCCCTATCATGGCATCAAGTCTAGCATAACATTCATCGGAAACATCATAATAAGAATAAGAATTCACATCGTGATCAAAAGATGAACAATAAGAGTACACAAGAGGAGAATGGGCGTGCAAATCATAGGAAATGGGGGAAGGGCACTCAAAAGACTCACTAACAATCTCATGGTGCCATTGATATCAAGTCAAAGATTCAAATAAGTCCCACATTTAATCAATGCCTAAAAAGCACATACCACCATAACACATGGACTCAAGGGTGACTCGGGTCTCATGTGTTATCCCCTCAAGCACAACATCACATATTTTCCATTTTCATACTCAAAAAGCATATATTGAACACGATAATCATTCAATCAAGACAAATATTACCAAAAAGGTTCATGCTCAAATTGAGGTAAATGAAAAATAGCCATTTCGGTTTTTTTTTTTCAAATTTTTGATTTTTAAGTTTTTTTAAAGATTTTTTTAAAAAAGGCATAGCCTCGAATGCTCAAATAAACCCCGATATTGAAAAACGCCAACTCCTCTGCAACGGCGCCAAAAACTTGTTAGGGAGAAACAGAGTTTTAATATTTATAACCCCAAGTGCAAGGTTTATCGTCGAGTACTTGGGATGTCGTCCAATGGGAGTTGGGTTTCACACTGGGATTCATTTAAGTGGTTAAAGCTAGGCCAACCGAAAGGAAAGGAGGGTAAACTAAACTACGCTAACAAACATAGAAAAAGCAACTTGGAGTTGTGATTTGACCAATGGACGAACCAACTAATTGAGACGAATCCTAGCCTACCCAAACTACATTATGAACGAGAGATGATCGGTTGCACCATCGAAGACCACCCAAACCCTCTCTCAAGGGTCATGGGCTAGTCTAGTTAGCCTAACCACCTATTTTCGTGAGGTTAGCCCAATTAGATTACAAAATTAGCAACTCTCAGACCTAGCTCGAATCGAATACTATTTTCATGCCCCCAACTCAGCTATTCCCTCTCTCACACTTGCTAATTGACATCGCCTCTCTGCATAAATCAATCACCCAAAAATATGGATGAAAGCTCTTTCAAGCATTTCATCGAACACTTGGCGGGCGTGA
The DNA here is from genome assembly GCA_029747015.1 of Carnegiea gigantea. Lineage (NCBI taxonomy): Eukaryota > Viridiplantae > Streptophyta > Magnoliopsida > Caryophyllales > Cactaceae > Carnegiea > Carnegiea gigantea. The sequence continues at coordinate 116,974 of JAKOGI010002128.1, forward strand.
GGGAAAACTCTAAGTTTAAGGCATAGATTGGATATGATTAGGCATGATATAAGACTAATTAGTCATCAAGAGGCTAATCACAATTCAAGCCAACAAAATCTACTAACTAATCAACAACAAAACACAAAGGCCCAAATTCAAACCTAAACTGACAAAGAACATAACAAGCATGGGGATGGAGGAAAGAGAATAAAACTAATCAAATCTAACAGCCTAATAAAATATGGATTAACCATGAAAACTAAGTATTAAAACTAAATACAATCTAAACTAACATAATCATAACAAGAACGAATAAGAACGAAACTGAAATATAAAGGCAGAGAGAGAGGAGAAAACTTATAGATTGATAGGAAGAACTTTAAATCCCAGTGCTTGAATCCAAAATTAATCCAATACAACCCTGATCTAAACCTCTCAATGGGGTTCTTATTCCCTAAAACCTAAACTAAGCTACCTTAAAAATTGCCTGGAAGAACCCCCAAATCCCCCCGAATAAAACGCCGAAGGAGGCTTTAAATAGAATCGCGAGATCGAACAACGGCCCGGGGGGCATGGTGGCACGGCTCCACTGTGCCATTTTTCTGGCACGGTGGTTCCCCCACCCCCGAACACCCTTTCTTGCCTACCTTCGCTGTTTTTGCATATCTTTACTCCTTTTCGCGACGTTTGCTCGATTTGAAGTTTATTACCTATAAAAGCAAATCAAACAAGTAAAAACTCTAAAAATTATATTATTATACGAGCTAAAATTAGGTAAAAGGGGCACGTAAAATACGTCAAATTATCCCTAACAAGGTCAGCATTTTTTGTCTCCGACTCGCCTCGACCCTCAAATTGAGGGTACCCGATTATGATAAGGGTCGGGCTTGCGTAAAGGATTTGACCCACTGACCCTCACTTTTTTAAAAAAATTTAAAATTAAAATAAAAATAAGATACTTTCAGTTTCATTTGTTCAAAACTTTTTCGCTTTTACTTTCCCATCTCTCCTTAGTATCTTCCCCCCATTCATCTCACCAAATCTCACTGGTTTGTAACCTTCTAACACTCTCTCTGATGTTTGGAGTAGACTGAGTAGTTATTTTAGTGAACTAATCGGTCTATTGATTTAATGACTAACTTACGCATTAAAGCGTTTGTAGTTGTGATATGCTTCATCGGAGCATTATATTATCGTTGGACTTTTAATTCTGTAAGATGTTTAATGTTGATCTTTATAATATAAAAAAAAACTTAGTAAAAAATTTCATTTTCTATATCGGAGGGTTTGAGGGTCGGGTCTGACCCGATGACCCAAGGGTACGCACAGGATCAGGATCAGGGTCAGGGGTATGCTGACCCGCATGAGGGTCAGGTAGAGTCAGGGTCGGAAAAATCCTACTTGCCGACCCTCATGACCCGACCCTCAACCCAGCCCGACCCTCATTTTAATCAGGTCTACTCTATAGTTAGGGTTTTGGTAAGCATGAATAACAAGTGTAATTGAAGAACTGAGCAAATGAATTGCACAAAATACAATTTTGGTTAATATATTTTTATAATTTTGAGTTATTAATATGATTCCTAAGAGTTGAGGACTTGAAACCCCTTGATTTTGGGGACATTCAAGTCTCAACCTCTTAAAAATTGTTCGCCAAACATCAAGGAGTGGAACTTCATACCTGATGGCATTCCTAGTGTGAGTTTTAAATTTTAGAATTCCACTCTATCACTTTTTCAGAAATTCCATCTTCATTCATTCACTTCTTCAACATATAAAACTTCAATTTGGATCACAGAATAAAATATTATCATAGATTCAATCTAAATATACAACTTTTTTTAAAACCAACTACATAATATTTTTTAAGGAAAAAAACAAAAACATTTGAAAAAAGACAAAAAAAGGAATGCGGGATGAAACTGCTAGGCATTCCGTCCCACATTCCATTCCATGTCTGTCATGGCCTGTAACAACAAAAATGGAATGGGGGTCCTGCTGGCTGGAATGCGAGGGAAGGGCTGGGAGTGTTTTAAGGATTCAAGTTTAATTTCATTTCTTTTTTCTCACTAAGCACCCCCTAAGAAGTCACATATCAACCACCGTATCATGCTAGAAGAATCAAAATAACGTTTTGCAAATCAATGTTAAGAGAACCGATCTAGTTATAGAAATGGGTCAATGCGTCAACGGAGCGACCCCTTGAACCGTGTTAGACCGATTGACCCAGTTTATTATTAAACCTGATTGAACTGATATGATCCAATGCAACTCATAACCAATTAACAATTTATCAAATAAAAAAATTTACGTTTTTAGGTGTTTATAAATTCTGTGCCTTAGTCCAAATTAAAAGTCAAATCCCACATAGCAATAATGAGGGGGGTTGTTAAGGTTCGTCACGCTAAGAAGTATCCTACTATGCTCAAAGATGATCATGGTAATTGGATTAAAGAACCTTCTGACATTGCTAATCATATTTCTACCCATTTTACTCCATTTTTTCGATCTGTGGATTCCTGTGATTTATTTGGGCTTGGGCCGCACCCTTCACAAAAGTTTTTTACTACTAAAGCCCAATTGGACACCCCGTTTTTGATGGAAGAGGTTAAGTAGGCCTTGTTTTCTATGAATTTATGTAAAGCACTAGGCCAGATGGCATATATGCTCATTTTTTTAAAGTGTGGTTGGGAAGTGGTCCAGCATTTATTGCTTAATTTTGTTAATCATATTATGCATCATCCTGAGGAATTAGGTCAGGTGAATGCTACTTTTCTCTCCCTTATTCCCAAAACAGAAGCTGTGGAGCATGTTGTTGATTTTAGGCTTATTAGTTTATGTAATATTTCTTATAAACTTATTGCGAAGCTCATAGTGAATCGGATAAAGCCTTTTTTAAATGATTGCATTAGCCCTAGTCAATCGAGTTTCATGCCCAGACGGAATATTATGAATAATATCATTTTGGTTAAAAAAATAGCTCATTCAATTGCGAAGAATTGTAATAAAGTTAAACCTATGGCCATTAAAGTTGACCTCTCTAAAGCATATGATAGTTTAGAATGGTCTTTTATTGATGATACATTGGATTTTTTGGGATTCCCCCTAGAATCAAAGGGCTTATTATGGGTTGTATCACATCGGTCACAATGCAAGTGCTACGGAATGGACAACCTGGACCTAATCTAGAGGAGTTAGACAAGGTGATCCGTTGTCCTCATATATTTTTGCGTTATGTATGAGCGTCTCTCTTATCTTATTGAGACTGAGGTATCTCCGAAACGTTGGATTCCTTTTAAAATTCGTCAATTCCAAGCTGCCCATTTATTTTATGCGGATGATGTATGTTGTTTGGTGTAGTTTCACCCTTGACAATCTTGGAAATATGATTTCCACATTGAAAAGGTTTGAGGCTACATCGGGTTTGCATATCAATATTCTTAAATCTCACCTTATTTTTCCTAAAACTCTTCATCACAAACTCAGGCATGTTCGTTCTCAGTCTGTGCATTTCCTGGCTTCTACATCATTTGGTAAATACCTTGGCATCCCCCTTGTAACACATAACCCTAAACCGGTTGATTATGAAGAATTATTGCATAAGTTTACCAAACGTCTAGTAGGATGGCAAACACATTTTACTAATTTTGCTGGGCGTGTTACTCTTATTAAATCAGTACTTACCTCTCTTCCGGTGTATCATATGCAAACCACTCTACTCCGTACCAAAATCCTTAGTGGCATGAAAAAAATCATGAGACGGTTTTTATGGAATAAAAAGCGGATTCTCGATATTTAGTACAAGTTAGTTGGAAAACTATTTGTTTGTCATCTCGATGTGGGGGGTTGGATACTAGAAATTTGGCCAAATGGAATAAAGCATTTCTCTTAAAGCTCTTATGGGTGTGCTACCAAAAACAGAAGCTTTCTTGGGTGAATTAATTTGGGCAAAGTAATTTTATAAATCAGACCTAGAGTTTGCAGAGCCCAAAGCCCATTATTCCCCTTTTTGGAAAAATCTCTTAAGCATTAAAGGTAGTTTTATCCAAAATTTGTGCATTTGAATTGGTAATGGCAAAATTACTTCCTTTTGGTATGATAAGTGCTTATCTTCTAAGGCACTTACTACTCAGTTTACACGTGTTCCCTCTGCTATTTGCTCTCATTTGCATGTTAATTTCTTTATATCTGGTGGGAAATGGATGTTGGAAAGCTTCGCCAATGGGTTTCCTTGCCTTTGGTTAATAGTATTCTTCAATGTCTTATTTCGGCTGACTCTTCACAGGATGATGTAATGACTTGGAATACTAGATCATATACTCCTTTTTCCATTTCTCGGGCTTATGAGGTATTAAATCCTAGGCCTATTTAGTCTGATTTCATAGCCAAGATAATATGGAGATTGAAATGTCCTGGCAACATGAAATTCCATCTATAGCGCCTTTATCATCAATTACTTCCTGTGGTTGCTTATTTAGCTCGCTTCATCCCAACGTTGCTAGCTTGATGTGTCATTTGTGGGAATGACATAGAGGATCATATGCATTTATTTAGGGATTGTCCTTTTGCTAGTGTAACATGGACCAACTTCCTCCCGCTGTCAGATGCTCAGAACTATGAACTCTTCTTCAACCTGGAGTGGAAGGATTGGATTTGCCTCAATCTGTCTCTCACTCTTTCACCACTTTGGCCCACAATTTGCTGTTATAATGTAGCATATTTGGTGTTATAGAAATAATGTGTTTTTGATAAGATGTTGTTGGATACCAAGTCGGTTTGGAAAAAAATTGTATGAGATCTCACGGATGTTTCTAAAATGTAGGATCATTTATATAATACAGAGCAACATATCGTCTCGTGGAAGCCTCTGTAACACCCGGGATTTTATCCCCTTATTCCGCCATTGTATATTGTTAAAAATTGAAATCACATTGACGTGCCTGCTTAGGTGCTGTTTTTTATTGAAAAAAATATTCTTTCTATTTTAGGATTATATCAGGCAATAATTGAGCAGCCTCTTGAATATAACTGGACTGGCGAGCCTTGGAACTAGTCCTGCAATTTATTAAATTGAACATTGGGTATTAATTATAATGTGACGAGTTGATAAGCTCGTATTAATTATGATGTGATGAGTGGATAAGCTCGTATTAATTATGATGTGACGAGTGGATAAGCTCGTATTAATGATGATGTGACCAGTGGATAAGTTCGTATTAATAATGATGTGCCAAGTGGATAAACTCGTATTAATTATGACGTGATGAGGTAATTATCCAAAACAAAAGAAAAAAAAGGAAAAAGAAAAAAAATTATTATTATTTAAGGGGCTTCGGCCCCTTCTTTGAAGGAGGGGGGAGGAGGAAGGGGCGCGGCGAGGGTTTGGAACCTATGACCCCCCACCGTGATTTCCCCCTCAACTCCAGCGGCCAGCAAAGCAAGCAAGGGTTCGCGTCTAACCCTAATCTGTCCAATTAGCCCAGGAGTTGGGTTCTTTAGTTTGGAACGAGGTGGGTTTCCTCTTCATCCTATTTATTGTTAATTTCAATGAAATTTATTGATTATTGATTATAATTCATTCATAATTCGACCTGATTATCAGTGATTGGAGGAATAAAGTTTATCGATCATTGAAGGTTTATTGAAAATATATTGATTATTACAAGATTATGGGAAAGTTTATCAATCATTGAAGGTTTATTGAAAATATATTGATTATTGCATGTTTATGGAAAGTTTATCGATCATTGAAGGTTTATTGAAAATATATTGATTATTGCAAGTTTATGGAAAGTTTATCGATCATTGAAGGTTTATTGAAAATATATTGATTATTGCATGTTTATGGAAAGTTTATCGATTATTGAAGGTTTATTGTATATTGATTATTGTATGTTTATGGAAAGTTTATCGATCATTGAAGGTTTATTGAAAACAAGTTTATGGAAAGTTTATCAATTATTGAAGGTTTATTGAAAATATATTGATTATTGCATGTTTATGAAAAGTTTATCGATCATTGAAGGCTTATTGAAAATATATTGATTATTGCAAGTTTATGGAAAGTTTATCGATCATTGAAGGTTTATTGAAAATATATTGATTATTGCAAGTTTATGAAAAGTTTATCAATCATTGAAGGTTTATTGAAAATATATTGATTATTGCAAGTTTATGGAAAGTTTATCGATTATTCAATGTTTAGTGTTCTGCCAGAAGGCAGAAATTCAAGTTCAATGTTTATTGTTCTGCCAAAAGGCAGAAATTCAAGTTCAATGTTTATTGTTCTGCCAAAAAGCAGAAATTCCAGTTTAATGTTTATTGTTATGCCAGAAGGCAGAAATTCAAGTTCTGGCAGAAATTCAGGTTCAATATTTATTGTTCTGCCAGAAGGCAGAAATTCAAATTCAATGTTTATTGTTCTGACAAAAGGTAGAAATTTTAGTTTAACGTTTATTGTTCTGCCAGAAGGCAGAAATTCAAGTTCAATGTTTATTGTTCTACCAGAAGGCAGAAGTTCAAGCTCAATATTTATTGTTCTGCCAGAAGGCAGAAGTTCAAGTTCAATGTTTATTGTTCTGCCAGAAGGCAGAAATTCAATTTCAATGTTTATTGTTCTGCCAGAAGGCAGAAATTCAGGTTCAATATTTATTGTTATACCAGAAGGCAGAAATTCAAGTTCAATGTTTATTGTTCTGCCAAAAGGCAGAAATTCAAAGTTATACGTTATAAAACCCTGTCAACTGGTAGAAGAACCAGGTCAATAAAGAATCCCAGTCCATATGACGGATTGTAGAATACTATACTTTAATAAACAAGCATGTGAAGTTCAAAGCACATATTACTACATCATTAGTATACCATTCACATGACATGGTTATATGCTTCACTTTATGGTTATCGTTCCATGTTTTAACAGAGAAATATATTCCTGTATATGGCCTGTTACTGTATGGTGTAATGAAATCATCAGTTTAGTGACTTTATCACATTGAACATGATGGTTATTCTAGTGTCAATGCTAAATTTATATAGTCTATCACCTGACAGCATCTTCAATGAAATTTAAATTCCCAGAATTTCAAGAAAAATGATAACACTCCTAGCCCTTAGGTTAGGGGCGTTACAGATGGTATCAGAGCAAGGTCTTGTGACCATAGGCTGCGACCTAAGTCTTGCATTCCATATAGTGGTCCAAGAATGTTTCATGATGAGTTATCTTTCTATTGTCTTAAATTATCTTTCTATCGAGCTCTAGAGACGTTAAAAGTCAAAGGTCTCCCTATTCAGTGAGTTAAAGGTTTTATTTCGCATTGAAAGACATTTCTCATTATACAGTCAAGCCTTACTATTGCGTCTCAAAACGTGCATTGGATTGTAATGCTGTTTTCGATGCTTACATGTTAAGATGCACATGTTGCTTGCTATGTTAATGACAAGTTGTAAGTGATCAGTGATTACTTCCCCTAACTGGAAGTGTTTTAGCCAATATCCTATTATGTTATGTGCATGTCAAGGGAACTAAGCAATCGCTCCTATACATGCACGTCAGCATGAGTGTTAGTAACGCTCAGATGTGGCCTTAATTTGGATGGATATGTGCATTGGGAGGCGTCCCCGCATCCCAACATGTACTTATTGTTATCCTTAAGTTAGCCCAGAGTGATGTAAAGCGTACCATGAGTATGCACATGTATGGGTGGTTTAACTATAGACCCTGGAATTTTGAGGACGAAATTCTTTTAAGGGGGGAAGGATGTAACACCCGGAATTTTATCCCCTTATTCTGCCATTATGTATTGTTAAAAATTGAAATCACATTGACGTGCCTGCTTAGGTGCTGTTTTTATTGAAAAGAATATTCTTTCTATTTTAGGATTATATCGGACACTACATTGAGCAGCCTCCCGAATATAACTGGACTGGCGAGCCTTGGGACTAGTCCTGCAATTTATTAAATCGAACATTGGGTATTAATTATAATGTGACGAGTGGATAAGCTCGTATTAATTATGATGTGACGAGTGGATAAGCTTGTATTAATTATGATGTGACGAGTGGATAAGCTCGTATTAATTACGATGTGACCAGTGAATAAGCTCGTATTAATGATGATGTGACAAGTGGATAAGCTCGTATTAATGATGATGTGCCAAGTGGATAAGCTCGTATTAATTATGACGTGATGAGGTAATTATCCAAAACAAAAGAAAAAAAGGAAAAAGAAAAAAAATTATTATTTTTTAAGGGGCTTCGGCCCCTTCTTTGAAGAAGGGGGGAGTAGGAAGGGGCGCGGCGAGGGTTTGGAACCCGTGACCCCCACCGTGATTTCCCCCTCAACCCCAGCGACCAACAGCGCAAGTAAGGGTTCGCGTCTAACCCTAATCTGTCCAATTAGCCCAGGAGTTGGGTCCTTTAGTTTGGAACGAGGTGGGTTTCCTCTTCCTCCTATTTATTGTTAATTTCAATGAAATTTATTGATTAGTGATTATAGTTCATTCAGAATTCGACCTGATTATCAGTGATTTGAGGAATAAAGTTTATCGATCATTGAAGGTTTATTGAAAATATATTGATTATTGCAAGATTATGGAAAGTTTTCAATCATTGAAGGTTTATTGAAAATATATTGATTATTGCATGTTTATGGAAAGTTTATCGATCATTGAAGGTTTATTGAAAATATATTGATTATTGCAAGTTTATAAAAAGTTTACCGATCATTGAAGGTTTATTGAAAATATATTGATTATTGCATGTTTATGGAAAGTTTATCGATTATTGAAGGTTTATTGAAAATATATTGATTATTGTATGTTTATGGAAAGTTTATCGATCATTGAAGGTTTATTGAAAAACAAGTTTATGGAAAGTTTATCAATCATTGAAAGTTTATTGAAAATATATTGATTATTGCATGTTTATGGAAAGTTTATCGATCATTGAAGGTTTATTGAAAATATATTGATTATTGCAAGTTTATGAAAAGTTTATCAATTATTGAAGGTTTATTGAAAATATATTGATTATTGCAAGTTTATGGGAAGTTTATCGATTATTCAATGTTTAGTGTTCTGTCAGAAGGCAGAAATTCAAGTTCAATGTTTATTGTTCTGCCAAAAGGCAGAAATTCCAGTTTAATGTTTATTGTTCTGTCAGAAGGCAGAAATTCAAGTTCTGGCAGAAATTCAAGTTCAATGTTTATTTTTCTGCCAAAAGGCAGAAATTCAAGTTCAATGTTTATTGTTCTGCCAAGAGGTAGAAATTCCAATTCAATGTTTATTGTTCTGCCAGAAGGCAGAAATTCAAGTTCAATGTTTATTGTTCTGCCAGAAGGTAGAAATTCAGGTTCAATGTTTATTGTTATGTCAGAAGGCAGAAAATCAAGTTCAATATTTATTGTTCTGCTAAAAGGCAGAAATTCAAAGTTATACGTTATAAAACCCTGTCAACTGGTAGAAGAACCAGGTCAATAAAGAATCACAGTCCATATGACAGATTGTAGAATATTGTACTTTAATAAACAAGCATGTGAAGTTCAAAGCGCATATTGCTATATCATTAGTATACCATTCACATGAAATGGTTATATGCTTCACTTTATGGTTATCGTTCCATGTTGTAACAGATAAATCTATTCCTGTATATGGCCTGTTACTGTATGGTGTAATGAAATTATCAGTTTAGTGACTCTATTGCGTTGAACATGATGGTTATTCTAGTGTCAATGCTAAATTCATATAGTCTATCACCTGACAGCATCTTCAACGAAATTTAAATTCTCAGAATTTCAAGAAAAACGATAACACTCCTAGCCCTTGGGTTGGGGGCGTTACAGCCTCCACATCAACCTGCTTTCAAAATCAACATTGATGCTTATCAAAGTGACGATCGGATGTTTGCCCTTGGCGTCGCGGTTATCCGGGATGCTGATTTTAATTGGTTTCTTGGGATTACTCGTAAGGTTATTTCTCCATGTATGTTGGAAATTCAGTTATGTACTCTGCGAGATACTTTACTCCAAGCATAGGAGTACCAAACGGCAATCTTGGAGATCGACTTGTGCAAAGAAGTTCTCGAAGAACTTCATGCTGGGCCCTTACATTGCAGATCATATTTGAGGAATCTTATTCTTGAAATTATGGAACTGTTTAATAGGAAATGACATGTTCACCTAAATTATGCACAGCGTCCGGTGAATCTAGTTGCTGCAATATTGGCACTGTTGTACAAGGACCAAAGGGATGTTCTTGTCATCCATGCAAGCCGCCAGATTCTCTCCGTATTGCCCTTGAATTAGATCATGAAACTTACTATTATGCAAAACAACGTGAAGACAATATGCCTAAGCATGGAGATGTTGCTGCTTAGGAGGATACCTTCGGGGTCTAGTTTGCATTCCTACTGGGTTGGGCATTTCTCTGTGTATGCTAGAATCTATCATAAATGTTTTGGTATTCACCCCTCTATGTTTTGCTCAGTTGGGTGGTTGGCTTTAGACTCATAGGCTACTATGTTTCTTTTGGTTCGTTAGTAGCCTTGGCTTTGTATGTTGTTTCATGAATTAATATAATTATCCTATCTTCCCCCCCCCCCCCCCCCCCGCCCCAAAAAAAAAGAGGGGGAAAAAGTTCAAGTACATATGCCTAATCTTAGCTTTTCCGCACGACCCAATGGCCCAAATTAGCAAAAGTATAAATGAAAGTAGATAAACCGTAGTTGACATTGTTATTCCAATGTCTTTAATTTTCACAGTGCAGCATCCACCCCCCCAAAGAAAATCTCTGTCTATGTTGTTCTAGCCCTCTTTCTTTATCTACTAGACTCATACGTTGCTCTCTGCCATTGAATCATTCACTAGAGAACAACGTCAGTTTGAAATTTTTTCAATGCGTCATTGAGAATCATCATAAGAGTTAACTGACTAAGTCAAACTGCTACAGAATCAAATGGTTTTAATTAGGCCAATCCAATTCACTATTCCAACAGGTTAACAAAGGAGCTCAGACCAGATAAGTGACCAATTCCAGATTGAATCGGTCAAACTAACTAGCTCAATCCACTTGTCGTAGCATTGTTGCAAAATCTCACTTGAGCCAAGGCTTTAACTCAATGAACATTTAGTACAAACCCACATGGCCGCATCAATAGCAGGAATTCACAATTTAATCACTAAGGCTTAAGCATTAGTCATCTAGATTTTGAAATACAACTAACTCTATAGTTTATTGACAAGAAAAAGAAAATAAAATAAATAGAACATTATCCATTCGACAATAACAATTACATGTCCAACTCTTATCCATGTCTCTTGTAGGCAGCAGCACCTCTAAGAGCTTTACAAATAAATTTGGCAACAATATCCAGCATTTAAGTACTGACAATCACAGAGGGGGAGGGTTCATTTGCATTGAAATTCTCGTCAGCTTGATAACTCAGGATTTCTCAGAAAAGAGCATGAACAAAAGATAATGTTGGCCAAATTCTGCAAGGTACGTAGAAAGGCCGCATGCCGCATGCCGCATGCCGCATGAGACAAATGAAGCAAAACCTACGCATTAAGATATTACTCATCAAGCAGAGAATTTACATTTCTACACTGTGTAGACCCTTTGACAAACCATACACCAAAGCTTCTCACACAATAATTACATAAACATTCTACATATTAGAGTAATTAGTAAGTTTAGGAGTCCTAAACAGAACATGTACACGTCCCCATATGCTAGACACAGTTAGCTTATACCTTCCGCCTCCTAGTCCTGAAAGCAATCTGCAATAAATTTTAAAAAAACATAGGACAATGAGAAACGAGAATACAGAAACAAAGTAACCGAAATGCAATTTTTTTGGCCAAAATAACTTTTTTTTTCCAATAGCCGAAATAACATCCGATAATGTACACACTGCGGTATTATTCCTTGATCCAAGGATTTGATTTTGTGCAGCGCTTCCAAGTATAGAATCTCAACGGCAATGGGGAAAGACGATTGACACAATGGTTTTCAGATTAGACTGAGACTAATGATTTGAAATATTAGGTTGTTCAAGATTAAAAAGAACAAAAAATAATGGCTTTCACAAAGCAACAGCAAGCACAGTACCTTGTCCCAATTTAATGAATGATATACAAAGCAAATAGTATAACTAATTTTCATTGCTCCAACAGAACAGCGAGAATGGATGATAATAGGTATCACTTCAAGAGAACAAGTTGATCTTACACAAGATGTCACCAAAACTCTAAGAGAGGTTCCAAAAATGGAAGGCTCAATGCAGCTACTTCAGATTCCTAAGAAAAATCATTGGATCAGAAATCACAACTTGAAGACCTTCAAAAGATGAGACACAGAAAGACCTGTACCTTTGTGCATAGCTCCCTACATCACTCCTCTGTTGGTCTAAGCGATCTCACATGAATTCATAGTACTGTTGTGCTCAGGCACCCTCTTTTTGCCACCAATCAACGATGCTTGAGATGCCATCTGAGACTAAGCTGAGACCTATGATTCTCAGACTCTACATTGTCCTGCCCTATTCGTGTCAGACATGACATTTCACGGATGGGACGTGAGGTATGTGTTGGACCCTTACGCAAACTCTAAAGCAACAGGGGTGAAAACATTTGGAATATATGGTCCTTCTCCTTCTTCGTTCTTTGGTTTTTTAATGGATCTTTAATGTTGAATGGTTTGATGAGTGGACAACCTTTTAATTACTGAAATATTCTTGAAAGATTAAATTTAAATTGTGACTTCCATATATAAAATGATGAGTACTCATATACGTGTCCAGATTTTCGACAATGTTCCTATGTCCTAAAGTTTGAATTTCTATAGGTCGGACACTGGGATCTGTACCCGTGTCCGACACCCTATACCCAAGTCCATGTAACATAGCTGAGGCCCTCTCATTATCCTTCATCAGAGTCCGGACTTTTCATATTCCAAACTCTACATCCTCTATATGATCCTCAACGAATATAGCCGTTCTCAAGAGGCCATCACTACCACATTTTGAAAGCACAGTTTATCTTCCTCACCAGCTCTTTCTCAATGGAAACAACAAACTTAATCCACCACCCCCCACACCCCCCCGCCCTTCCCCCAAGTTCTCACGCAACATGGCTCAGCCTAATTGAAGCAAAGATGAAACATTTTGAGTGCTGACCATAAGAATTTTCCACACATAGATGAAATACCTCTTCCTACAGTCAGTTTCAACCAGCCTAAAAGCAATTCCTCGCCCCTGGGCGACAACCCCAACCAAACAACATATAAAAGGAAAATCTGCCCAGAAAAACTCAAGACTTCAACCTGAATAATCAAATTCACCTATTTCACAAAGAAGCAGCAAGCCCAAACCTTAGCCAAGGGACAAAAAAAGAAAGGATATTGAACTACAACCTATCAAAGCAGGAGAATTAAATTCTGCACATTGATAAACGCCCACAAATTACAAATCTCAGGAAAATTGAGTAGGACACATGACATATATGAGGAAAGTTTGACGAGGGGGAGGCCTACCGCATCCCTGCCAACATCAGAAACATCAGATGCTGATGTGTCTACAGAAATCTTGGGTATCAGAGAACCGTTATTTGGCTGACATTGTCTCTGCAAGCCATTCACTGCATGAAAGCATGGCTCATTATACATTGCCATTGAAAGAAGAAAAGCTGACATCCATGAGTTAATTTTAAACGACATTCATTTGAGCGGGAAAAAAAAAAAAAAAACCATATTGAAGGGAAATAGGTGCAGAAGAATAAATAGCAAAGAGAAGAAACATGAACAAAGATAATTTGCCCGTCTACTTTGTCAAGTTGAATGCTCAACAGTCAAATTTCACATCAGCATAGAAACATATAGCCACAAAAGAATCACAAAAAAGGGGAGAGTTGAACATCCTGAACACACCAAAGCAGTACATCTTAAAAAGAGAGAATACTTAAAACACAAGAAAGTTGACGAAGATGTCACGGACATCCAAACAAAAGCCAAAATATGTGTGTAAGTATTTGGGTACAAAATAGTGGACAAAATGATAGGCAACATAGGCTACATAGCTCATGAAACTAGGTGCATTTTATTTACCATGAAGCACAACTCAGGGTTATAGGCTTGGTTTGGTCTTGTAGGTTACGAAGTTACAAATCAGTGTATTCCCTACGAAAGGTTTAATGAAAATAATCATTTTGCAAATTGCATGCACAAGGCTGCATGTACTTATCTCTCTGATCTTACCCCAGATGCCAACTTCATCTAAGGCACTGGGTTGGTGATAATCATGTATGTGAGTCAAGAAAATCATTTTCAACGGCATTATGATTGCACCTTGCAAAGGATGATAGGCATTAAACCCCAAAAAAAAAAAAAAAAAACAATACGCAGCACTAATATGCACCTCGACAATCAGCTCTAGACTGAAAAAATGAGGATGACCTAAGCACGGTGAAGATAGCCCAAGATACCATACTAAAGAATATGTCCACTGTCTATGTAATTTAAAAAGGCCCATGTTAGGCAATTCTTTCCTTGGATTATAGTGGACTAAAGCACAATGCCTTCTCTAAACTGTCCTATACTTCCTTTCTGTGTAATAGTAGGCAGTCAACAGTTTTTATATCAAGGATCTACTGAAACCATCCCCTCAGTAATTCCATAATTCAAGGGTCAAGTTGCTACATTGACCCCCTCCCCTTTTTGGCAACTCTGCTTAGGGTTCTGGATCTAGCAGTAGCAGTTTGCCATACTAAGATGACAATGATACCTGCCAATGTGTTCGTTCTATCTACCAGAATTTTCCGCTTGCCATCTTCACTTCCAAGCATTTCAGCAGGAATGCCTCCTGAACAAGTGAATGTTGCCTTGATATTATCTCCAAAACGCCGTTGCTTGGGATCACTGCACACATATAATAGACCCAGCTTAGTTGTCAAGAATATTCAAGACATGGTTCTCCCACTTCCACATATACAGATGAACACATGACCATAAACTCTTCCTACGGCAAACCTGCACTCTTATAAAAGAAGTAATGATATTACAAAAAGGATGATCCTGAAAATGCCTTGCATAGGTGCAGCTAGAACTAACAAAATTTTGTTCGACCGGAATACCCAAATTTGTCCGTTCCAAAGAAAACCAAATAGGTTCATCAATTTTTAGTCCGAATTTTAAATACGGTCACAAGATTTTCCCTATTTCTATTGTCCAAACCCAATTTTGACCCGAATTTAGGCTTGTCTGATTTGTCCAAACCCGAACAAAACCAGGTATCGGACAAAACCAGGTATTGGACAAAGTATTTTGCCCGGATTTTAGACATCATCTGATTTAAATTTGACCCAAACCCGAATTCTTGCCGTCACTAGGTGCACCTTTAAGAATCTTCCATGTAAGGTGCGCATAGCAAGCCTCTTTAGAAAATGCCCAATTTCCAGTACAGTCAGTGGCTTGTTTATTGTCTGCTATGAAGTTCTCCACTCTGAATTTTCCAATATGAAATGAATAAAGCTGTGATATGGCTCTACAGGATCACTGCATGGGCTGTTTCTTCTAGTCATGCATACAATATGTCATAGCCTCCTCCAAAAGAAAGTCTGAGGGTTCAATCTTCTAACGTCACCAATGGGAAGTTTCCACTTCTTACCCCCTCCCTCCTCTTCCAGTGACCCTGAAGCAATAGTGAGCCATGTCTCCTCTTTGTGCATGAATGACAACAAATATAGTTTCCCTAGCATCCGTATAGTACCTTGTAAGGTGCAATTTTCAAAATCAGCTTGTGCCAAAGGGGTCTAGTTGTGAATAAAATCAATACAACCATTTTCCACCCAGAAACTAATGTTTTCAGGCACTAAATCCCTAGTTCTCAAACATCCTGGAAGCTCTAGTATTCTCCATGACCATACGAACCATAATAAATTAAAAACAAAAGATCCCCTTCATTCCAACCTATTGGCTAGTCACTATTGATCAGGACAAAAGCATTTCCCATCCATGGCCCCAAACCCCAAACCCCCACCCCCAAAAGACAAGGATTTTAGCATACTCCCCGCCAGAAACCAGAGACACAGGAAAGGTCACCAGAAAACTCAAATCTGTGCTAGTTTTTATGCAAACAAAGATAGAACAGCAATTGTGATTAATTTCGTTGCATTAGTTAACCCTATGTCTTACACTCGTTGCTATCCAGCCCCATGTTTTTGCGCTTCTGATACAGGTCTATGGTCCTTTTGGCCCCATAACTCCCTTTTTTTTTTTAACATATAAGAACAACAGATTAATGGTAAACATAAACAATAAGTATAGGAAGCAGCAACCCTGGCAAGGAGTTATGCCATAGAGCTTTGCTAATTCAAGGCAATACTTGGAAGCAACCCTCCGCGTGTATCTCAAAGTAGTAAATGCCCGGAAAGACAGTATGTTTAAGTGATAGAAACCTAATACATGTCATCTGCTAGTAGGAACAGTGCAATTTCACAGGAGTAGACACAACCACTGAATGGATTTATTCCTGTGTCTCTTTCCCTTTCAATTTTGATACACTCTTCTCCAGCAAATTTCACCGTAGGCATTTTTACTAATTAACAAAGAAATATTCTGTTAGACCCATATTCTGTGGTAGTCTTGATCAAAACTATCGCTGTGGAACAGAGCACTCGCTAGCATTAGATCCTGAGAAGAAATTGTGTGCAAATATCAGCTGAACCAAACACTTCCAATTTGTCGTACACGTTAGGGCTGGAAATATGGAACTGCTGCTAGGAAACAATGTCGAAGTGTCCATGCAAGATATAGCAACGTTCTACTCTAATTTTTTCCTTTCATGCTGAATCTGAACCATGACAAGTAGGCTTAGCATAGATCTGCTCAAATGAGCCAGAATTAACATCAACAAAAGATAAGGTTCTGCAAACTTACCACTGCTGAAGAAGGGAAATTGTAGACCCCTGTAACAATAATCCCATTGTAAGAAAAGGATAAATTCTGTCAGTGATTTATACTTTTAGATATTTTAAACAGAAAGCAATAACAATCGAGACCACCATGAAACAAAAATAGTCACAGTAGACGATATGATTGCTGCAGGATTTTTAGTGAAAGTCAACACAAATGAAATAAACTAACTAATCCAAACTAAGCCTTCCATTCCTGCTGGTTTCACCCAATCTTCTGGGAGAATTAGCAGGGGCCACCAAAGTGCGTGTCTGCTCAAAGCAGAAATGCATTCATGGAAACTCCCAAGCGCCCCCCCCCCCCAAGACGGAATAGGGTAGCCCCATAACCATGTGCGACTGGGCCACCTTGATAGATCATCCTACCTACCCCCCCTCCCCCAAATAAAAATATAAAAAAAGAGAAAGGAAAGAGTGCATGTACAGATGGCATAACTAACAACAAATATCAGCATAAATATGAATTGTCCAGTTTAAGTCTACTCTTACATCTGAGGTGCAGCCATGTCTCAGCTTGGTTTTAGAGCGCTTCGGACTTTCTGCAGATTCACAACTACCTTTCCTTTTCCTCTCATCTGGTTGAGCACGCGACAATGAAATTTCTTCTGTAGAAACATCTGATACAGTTCCGAAGAGTTCAACATTTGCGGAGTTAGAATCAAGTTTTTCTTTCGCTGACAAACGCCCAAACTTTCCTGAATTATCTGATTCAAGTTCTTCATCCGCAGACGGAGTATCTTGTAACTGCATTGTTCTTGGAGAAGAGTGGACAATTTTAGTTTGCTGCTTTCCTCTGATGCATGCCTCAAGGATGTGAGTTTCAGCCATGTCCTTCTTAGCAACTTTCTCTTGTTGCGCTACATTTCTTAATAGCTCTGAGTGCTTGGACATGCTCAAATTAACATTATTTTGATCTTGCAAGCTATCAGTAAGACATCTTCGAGCTCGTTTAGCCGTTGTGGTGGACAGCTAAGTAGGCACATCAAATTAGATACATAAACTTTCCTAGGATAACAAAACAATCCATATGGAATAGCAATTTGACTCACCTGACTAAAATCTGAATCAAGGGCATCAATAAGCTTCATTACAAATTGTTCATTTAAAGCAAATACTAACGTGGGGCAATTATCCTGAAAAATGGAAATGGAGGGAGTTAGTGCACAATGTATTATCAAGTAACAACGATACCACCGAAGTCTAAAAGCTTGCCTCAGTTTTTCTGATTGAAGAAATCCTGTACAGCGATGATGGAAGCAGAACCAGTCCAGGGGCAGGAGCTGAGTTTAGACCATCATATTTAAGAACATTTAAAATAGAGATTCCAATGTCCGCTAACATATGCAGCTTCTGCAATATTCAGAATCACTTCTAGATCAGCACTACAAAACAAGTATAAAGGCGTATGAGGGGAAAACCAGTCTAGAGGCATGTATCTGTGGTACTGACAGGTGTTTTCTCAGCATCTGTAGCATCCTCAGCTCTTTTGACAGCCCGAAAAATACTTCGCAGATACAGAAAGGATTTCTTGACAAGATCCATGTCCCCATCAACAAACTGAGCGTCCACTAGCAAACACAAAATGAGAACAAGTGGCCTGCGACCAGACAATCTGACTAAGCATAAATGCCATCACAGGATCACCTTGTTTTGAAAAAGAAGCACATCAAGGTACCTGCAAAATCGAGCTAAGAGCTCTACACTGTTTGAATTTAGAGGTGGGAACCCTGCATCATGAGCAAGAACATGGAGCAAGAACACCACTATGTATGCTGCACAATTAGTGGAGAATCCTTCAGTGCCAGAAGGAGGGCAGGTTGGAGCTGCTCTACCATATTCCTTGATAAACTCGACGAGATATTTCACCGACTGACAAGCATATATCAGAACACCTTAACATATCAAGCAATGACCAAAGTAAAAGTGAAAACAACAGTATAGCAAGGCCAGAGACGCACAACATCTCTCAAATCCTTGACACAATCTGATGCTGCAGCGAAAGCAAATGCACATGCAAATCTACTTGGTACAGCATGCTCTTTCAGCAACTTGTGACTTTTATCAATATATGCTTTACGAACGAAAGATGAAGCATCCTGCAACAATTTGCCGGCATTAGCTCAAGCAAAGCGAAAAGGAGGCAAATCAAGCAGAAAAACATTATTCATTTCCATCAATCTCTTCTACAATCATTGTTCTTTTTTTAGAGTAAGGACTGTTCAATCCCATCAGGAAGAAATGAAGCCCTTAACTTTATCACCCTGTGTTGGGTTCTCCAGGCACATCCCTCGTCAGATGCCCCAACGTTTGATAGTCAGAAATGCAATAGCAAACAAGATTTTGTCAGGATCAACTGCTAAAGAAAGATATTGAAGAAGGGGAAAACACAAAGCTACCTCAGTTTCCACACTGCCTTAAACTCACATTGTAATTATACACGAACGGATTACCAGAACAAACGCCACAGAAGATTTGCAGGTGTTCCCTGCGGCTTAGATAGCTTTTGAATATGTCTAATCTGCATCCTTAAAACTCCAAACTAAAGCATAGCATAAGGTGAACCAAATCCATCCAGATGGATAGCTTTCACAGACCACTATCACCATTTTCCCGCTACAAACAACTACTCACAAAATATTGACCAGTACTTTTATAGCTTTTGTGCACTTGTTCCTCTGATACTTCTATATTTTCAATGCAATGTCTTAGACATTTCTTCCAGAACAGCTTTCCTCTAGTCTTAAGCAGTTAATTTAAAGGCTGTGAGCTGAGATGATGGAAGTTTGACACAATACACGGATAGAACATGACACCAACACTCCATTTTTTAGGAAACGGGGCACGACACATTTTACAATCTGTTTTAGATTATTAGTCATAGAAGGGTAGTGTTTGAATAAGAACCCAAACTGTTTCCAAAGTGTGTGTCCTATATGTCAAATAACAAACAAGTATTTCCAGTATCTTTGATGTCTTTGAGAGTGCCCAAGGAGTCTCGGGCTAAACTGTGTTAGACCCAAATATGCTAAGCTGAAGACAGTGCCCATGCTTTTCAGTTTCCACTTTCCACGCATCTTGGCCTCCCCAACCTACTTAAATACTGACAGCAGTGGGATCGTCTGGCTCTTGATACCGACACAGCCACACACAGCCACTGCCGCTGTTGTGTTTGGTTGCTTTTACTTGCGAAAGCACCAACTTTTAGAATAATTCAAATAACAAACATTATATACGTTTTTTAGGAATTCTCATGAATATAAAAATATCCATACCTTTGCTATCATGATAGTCAACTGAAAGATCTGCGGCGAAATATGTAGGTCCCACCATCTTGAAAGCCACAGAACCGACTTAGCAGCAGCTAGTTTGACATGAGAAAGGTCACTTTCACTGCATTTGTTAAGGTCAAATTCAGTTACAAGGACAACAAAGTTCATTACAACAATTCAGTAGTAGCCCTGTCCAGCCAGCTTACTATGAAATTAATTGCAGAATACAGCATGGAGGATGTTTCAAATAGAAACTCGAGCTACGATGGGCATAACATAGGTCTGTTAAGCAATATGAACACTATGGCATCCAAAACTCTCGTCGAGGGTTGCGACGGCTGGCAATGATTCACAATATTTGGAGCATTATTTCTTGCATTATATAGAAAGACAAATTGTAATAATATCCAGAAGCAAGGAGAAGTGAATAATCAGGGATACATCTATAAGACCATATCTAGCATCAGCAGGCAGTTGATGAACGATTGTAAGTTAATTATGTGTTGGTGGACACATAGCATTAAAGGCAGGAGATAAATGTTATCTTATCACTCCATTTGAAACGCTTCTGGATCAGTGACTTACGAACACAGCCACAAGTAAACACTAAGAGGGAACAAAGTAGCAATGAGCTCATAAAAGAAGTCAAAAATCAACGGTCTATGATCTCTGTCTGCATCCAAGTCAGGCAGCCCAACATAAACAAAACAGATCCCCTGTCAACAATTTGCTTTTCTTCTTCAGCTGTAACGCCAGTGAAGAATGGCAAGAGAGTTCAGATTTTGTAATGCAGTTAAACATCAATAGAAGCAAGCTATGCAACTCTCATATAAACATGAGCAGAGAAAAGACCAAATCAAGGCATACAAGATAACAATTTAAACAATGCCACCAGAGGCCCTATGACTATTTCTCACTAAGCCAGGTGCCTATTGCTCCTCCTATGGAAGTAGCCAGCTCTGCTACGGCACGATCCAATCATTTGAAGTACATAAAGCTTAAATTTGCTTCATTTTAATTCTTTTACAAGAGGAAAACTGATTAACTTATCTTTCAGCAGATGAAGCAAAGACATAAGCATATATAAGTTATAAGATATGTCTTACCAAGCTGTGGTCTCCTCAGCAAATGTAGCGGTCAATAGCACTTTGGACAGAATATCCAACAAATAACTTATTTGTTCTTTCCGGTGAACTTCTTTTTTTGGTAAAACACTCTTGACAAGTGATTTGAGCCCGTATATCTGCAAACAAGGCGACATAAATGCAGAGAACGAAAAACTTTAGGACCGGAGCTTCTAGCATTTAAAACAGCAACCTGTTGTCTACGAAAAGTAACATAAAGAGAACACAGAAAAATTTCCAAAAAATTCTTAAAATCGTGCACTAATTCAAACCATTATTATACCCATGCTGGAAAGTAAATCCAGAGGCATGTGGGTGTATCCAATTCCTCCACCACCTGAACTATTCAATTTTCCTAGTCAGACACTGAATGTTGCCTGCAAAAGACTGAAACACCCTACTTCCACCATAGATATGGCTGCTGAAACAATTACATTCCGAACTGACGGCACCAAACCCAACCCAACAGCCAAATCCAGCATCCATTGACAAAACTACCCACATCGCATCTTACAAATTATTCTTTCCAACTTGTGATACTATAAGGGACAAGACTAAATTAAAAACTGAACCACGGCTGTGAAGTGAACTGAAAAAGTAATTTCAGTTTAGTTGACCAAAGTATTGTGTTAGCAAGATGTTCTGTCAGTAACCTGATAAAAATGGTCTAATCTCAATTTCCTGTTCAATAAGCAGGTCACCAAAATTTCCCCCTTTTTCATATTTCAATTGGTCAACTATGTAAGTGGTTAATACCTGGTTGCTCTGTTCTGTTAGTTGATCGGCATAACCAGTTAATTGGTCATAATCTCTGGTTTGGTTGGCGGAATTTTTGTCCCTCTTAATGGTTATCAGTGAGCAAAGATGTCCAAAACCATGAACCAAGACAGAGCTGAAAAACCAGGTACATTTTGATTTTATTAACAACCAATAATTCGAGTTGGTTTTTTTATGGATTACCAATTTTAGCTTTTTATACTCCCATGGCTAGAAATCTGGCTAGTTTATTGTGCCATTCCTGTCAGGCTACAACATAAGGTAAACACCAAGTACAAGATACCAAACTGATAGGAAGCTCGACACTACCGTCAAACAGAACGGTGTCTGAAACATGTCCAAAAACGACATACCTTTGGATACTCAGGGATGCATATCAGACTTGCAAGGTGTTGTGTCTGCAACTTTCATAATTTGTCTCTCCTTGAGGGGGATTAGTTAGGTGCAGGAAACAAGGGGCAAACATTTGCTTTTAGCTTGGAGAAGGATGAAGAAGAGTTGGGTTTTGCAATTTGGGAAAATGGCTATTTCGGCTATTTGATGGAATACTTAAAAGAAAAGGAATCAGTCACTATTTGAGGGCAAGCCACGTCCTATGAAGAACTCAAGGTGTACCTTTTGAGAATTTTGTGTTGTTTTTATCAAGTTTCTCAATTTTGGTAGAAAGTTGGCTTTTTGGATATTATAGACAAGGTTATCCGGGAGACCCTGAGGGCATGATATCTCCGTAGCTTCCCCCCTTAGAGGGGGCATCCTTTGACTATGATATTTATGCTTTTTTATTACTGATCATTTTTTTTGGGGGGGGGGGGGGG